>SEYY01009646.1:152500-158136 GCA_009176605.1 Armadillidium nasatum | reverse complement strand
ATATATATATATATATATATATATATATATATATTATATATAATATATATATATATATATATATATATATATATATATATATATATATATATATATTTATATAATATTTATATATACATACATAAGCTCAATTAGCATATATATTAAAGCTTGAACTTTGCAACTCTTGCTATCCAATCTCAAAGTGTTAAGTAAGTTAGTTAATGTCTAAAAGAAACTATGATCTTGTTAAAGTTGTTTTGAAAATAAAGTAAAAATCTTTTAAGTAAGTCCAAATAATTTTTATTTCTTTAGATAGAGCTTATTAAGATAAGCAAATGGTAACTTTAGAAAGGTTTGATTCTGTTTTAGCTAATAATAATAATAATAATAATAATAATAATAATAATAATAATAATAATAATAATAATAATAATAATAATAATAATAATAATAATAGAATAATAATAATAATAATTATATATTATATATAATATATATATTATATATATATATATATATATATATATATATATATATATATATATATTATATATATATATATATATATAAGACTCGGGATGATAGGGTGGGCTAGATCATTCTCTTTCACTCCTCTGCCCTTTGGTTTTTTCCTTTTCGCGTTTCATCTTCTCAGAGGGTCTCTAGTGTACCTTTGACTCACATTGGAGTTTCAATGCTCCCGCAACCATCCCCATTCTTCACATGTATCCTACATATTTACAAGCCCTTATACCTACATTACTTATTAAATAAATCAAAATATCGAGACACAAATCTGCCGTGGCTCAAACGGTAGAGTGATTGACTCATGTGTTTGAGGGCACCGGTTTGATCCCACTTGCGAATCTTAGATATAGTCTACCTAGAAAAGTTCCTCTCCTCGACTATGGCAATGCACGTAGGTGATGCGAACTTAGTTTTAATATATATATATATATATATATATATATATATATATATATATATATATATATATATATATATATATATATATATATATTATATATATATATATATATATATATATATATATAAATGCATAAAACAAATAGAGTGAATCAATTGAATGAATTATGATCTGTTAATTCAAAAAGAAATTCTTTCCAACAACAAAAGAGGAGAAAGAAAGAAAGAAAGAAAGGAATAAAGAAAGAAGTAAAGAAGAAAGAAAGAAGCCGAAATATATATATAAACTGTTAGAGTAATACAATGATCAATACCATCAAGGAAATCATAGAAAATATTCTGAAATTAGAAACAAAAAGTATCACACCAAATAGTTATTTAGAAAATTCAGAACATATATATATATATATGTATATATATATATATATATATATATATATATATATATATATATATAATATTACGTGAGAGAAAAAAGAAAAAAAGAAAGGAATAGAAAGAGAGAGGAAGAAAGAGAGAAAGAAAAAGATAGATAGATAGATAGATAGATAGTTAATAATAGATATATAGATAGATATATAGATAGATATATAATAGATAGATAGATAGATAGATAGATAGATAGATAGAGAGAGAGAGAGAGAGAGAGATTACAACTTTTATAAACAGGAGATTTTCTAAAATTTCCTGTACCTTTGATAATTGAGTTAAGTAATTACTTGGGATGACAGAATTTACGTCAAAGGAAGTTGCTTCTTTGAAGTGAATTCTCCGAAGAGTAAATAAACACCAGTTACATGATCTTTCAAAGAAAGTTTTATCAAATTACATTATATTTGTTGAGTATTCTCTTAAAGAAAGAAATCAGTCAAAAAAGTAAATATACAAATAAAATAAATTGTAAATCATTAAAACTAGCAAGCATTAAATATAAAAATAAAAATAAAAGTAAACATAAATAAATGGAAAAAAAAATCAGGGAATAAGCAAATTAAATAAAAACTTAAAAGCGAATCAATGAATAATCAAATCTTGAAGAAAAACAAACACTCGAAATTCCAAATAAGAAAATAAAAAGAAAAAACAGAAAATAAAAACAAAATAAGCAATTAATTCACAAAGGAAGAATAAAAGCTACAAATTAATAATAATTAAAAAATAAAATATTAAAAAATAAAAAAAGACTTCAAACAAAACACAAAATAAACAACAAACAAACATTTTAATTTTAAAAATAAGAATAAAACTTAAAAACAAATGTAAAACTTTGAAAAATATCGCAATTTGAAATACATATGTAATAAATGAAGACTTTTTTTTCAGTATTCTTACCATATTACTTTATTATAAATTATTTTATATGAAATATATTATAATTTTTAATATATTAATAATTAAATGTTTTAAAACAATCTAAATGTGTTTTGATAACTTTAAAATAAGAATTAGAACAATAAAAAAAATTAAATTTTTGAGCTTAACAAAGCGAGGACACTCGTACATCCAGCGATTCCATTAAAGCTGTTCTGTAAAGCATTTGAAATAATTGCACAGAGAGGGTGTTAACTACGAGCAATAATAATAGTTTAAATACGTTGTTGTTGATAGATAAGTAAGTTCCATTGTTGATTAGGATAAAATAGATCTGAAACTTGTGAAATATAAAAATTTATTAAAATTAAAGATAGTTTGTACGATTAAATTTCAACGATTTTTTGTTAAGGAATTTATGTACAAATAAAAGCAGGATATATATATATATATATATATATATATATATATATTATATATATATATATATATATATATATATATATATATATATATATATATATTATATATATATATATATATATATATATATATATATATATATATATATATATATATATATATATATATATATATATATATATATATATATATATATATATATATATATATATATATATATATATATATATATATATATATATATATATATATATATATATATATATATATATATATATATATATATATATATATATATATATATATATATATATATATATATATATATATATAATATATATATATATATATTCTCGTATCTTAACCATTGATGATAAAATAAAGGGCTTTAATTGCATTCAAGTCCGTGAAAGGCGAGAAAAGATTAATTATTCTGTTTTATAATTAACCGAAGTAAAGAGAAACTTTTGTATAAAAGCTTTGCCTGAATTGAACTTAATCTCCGGTGTTTGACCTTTTAAAGAAAAAAATATTAACAAGTCTCTCTTTTGAGAGTATGTATATATATATATATATATATATATATATATATATATATATATATATAATATATATATATATATATATATATATATATATATATATATATATATATATATATATATATATATATATATATATATATATATATATATATATATATATATATATATATATATATATATATATATATATATATATATATATTATATATATATATATATATATATATATATATATATATATATATATATATATATATATATATATATATATATATATATATATATATATATATATATATATATATATAATATATATATATATATATATATATATATATATATTAAACGTCAAAGTTTAAAGTTTGCTATAGGGGAATCGAACCCGTGCCCTGTAGCACAAAAGCACAGACTTTTACCTCTACGCTACTGGCGGTTCAAAAGGAGAAATCCAAAGAGGAGGCTAGAGGGCCCGGGTTCGATTTCCCTATAGCAAACTTTAAACTTTGACGTTTAATGAAGTTTAGTCTGCGAGAGTGTTTAGCAGACTGTAACTAACATTTCCCTATATATATATATATATATATATATATATATATATATATATATATATATATATATATATATATATATATATATATATATATATATGTGTGTGTGTGTGTGTGTGTGTGTGTGTGTGTGTGTGTGTGTGTGTGTGTGTGTGTTTGTTTATGTTTCAAAAAATCATTTCCTTCATGAATCTCCTCAACAGAATCTTCTATTCAGTAATAACAGGAAACGTGCCTCTAACCTTTATTTTATTGTATTACTAAAAATATTTTTCTTTCCTTTTCTCACAATCTTTGGCGGAATGATCAGGTCTCTCTCTCTCTCTCTCTCTCTCTCTCTCTCTCTCTCTCTCTCTCTCTCTCTCTCTCTCTCTCTCTCTCTCTCTCTCTCTCTCTCTCTCTCTCTCTCTCTCTCTCTCTCTCTCTCTCTCTCTCTCTCTCTCTCTCTCTCTCTCTCTCTCTCTCTCTCTCTCTCTCTCTCTCTCTCTCTCTCTCTCTCCTTAACTAAGCAAGCTTCTTTGAGGTTGAATTTTCTGAAGTGTTTTTGGAACCTCTTCTCATCACCCTAGTTGCTTGCTCTTTACAGAAGCATTGTTCGCTCTTCTATGGAGTTTTCATTACATATTTGGAATTGTTCCACAGAAAGAACTCTCTTTGTGAAATAATGGAATTAATGACTTTTCAACTACTCCTTTCTCATGCAATTAATGACTCTTAAATATCTACAATAGTTAGTGCTCATCCGAACTTCTTATATATATATATATATATATATATATATATATATATATATATATATATATATATATATATATATATTATTTGTTTTACTATCACCATTCCCACTTTCGTGGGGTAGTGCCTCCCACAATTCCTTCACAAACATACCTATTCCTAACTTTAATCTCTTTTCATCTCCTCAATCTATCTCACTTTTTTCTCACAAGTCTACTACCCTCTTTTAAACTCAAATTCCTTGAACCCAAAATTTCTATCACTTCATCCATCTATCTCCACTTTGCCCTTCCCCTCCTCCTACCCCTCTCCACCTCGGAACTAAGTACCTTGCTCACCATTCTGTCCTCATTCATTCTACACATTTTGTTCAAACCATTTTAGCACAACCTTCTCCGCTCTATCCACTACACCCATCTTCCATTTACACACACAAACATACACACACACACACACACACACATATATATTATATATATATATATATATATATATATATATATATATATATATATATATATATATATATATATATATAGGGTGGTTAAATTGTATGGGCCGATGTTGAATGTGAACCACACCTAAACGTCAAGTTTTTTACTGCATTTCATTTGAGTTTTTTCAATTTCAGACTTACTCAATTTGAACCATGGAAAGATACACAATGTAAAGTAATTTGTGTTTATTCAAAATCAACATCGGCCCTTAAAATTTAACCACCCTATATATATATATATAGGTAAGAGGAAAATTAAAGTAAATGAAAATTACCATAAATAAAAATAAAATTTTTTTTTATTTCTGTTCAAATTTATTTATTTTTACTTTTTCATTTATTTATTCTTTTTTTTTATTCTGAAAATCAGAAAAAATGTTGGAATTTCAAAGGCAAATTAAGTAACTAATAGATCTTGTGGGTCTAAAAGTATCAAATATTTTTAAAATAAATTTTGAATTATTGAGAATTGATGAGAATTTAAACCTAGTAACTGTTAAGCTAACATGAATTAATTTTTGTTTATTTATTTGACTATTTTTTTAAAATTTATTTATATATTCCCTAAGTTTTGCTAAATTTGATAAAATTAATATTATATATATATATATATATATATATATATATATATATATATATATATATATATATATATATATATATATATAT
>SEYY01009646.1:112500-115000 GCA_009176605.1 Armadillidium nasatum | reverse complement strand
TTGGGACAAGAGACAACAATGTCACAGTAAATTTCTCAATAGGGAAAAGACATGTTAACAATAAAAAAGTCGCTTCACAGATTTATTTTCTAATAAGAAAATAACTGAAAAAATTTGTTGTGACATTTTTGCCACTTGTCTCAACGATTCGTTAGGACAAATTTTGACGTATACCTAAAGAAAAGTGATAAAGAGCCAACCAAGGTCAAGTAAGAATGGTAACAAGGAAAGGGACATTCTATTGGTAATTAAGTTTTATTATTTTTATGGTTACTAACACCAGAATATATATATATATATATATATATATATATATATATATATATATATATATATATATATATATATATATATATATATATATATTATATATATATATATATATATATATATATATATATATATATATATATATATATATATATATATATATATATATATATATATATATATATATATATATATATATATATATATATATATATATATATATATATATATATATATATATATATATATATATATATATATATATATATATATATATATATATATATATATATATATATATATATATATATATATATATATATATATATATATATATATATATATATATATATATATATATATATATATATATATATATATATATATATATATATATATATATATATATATATATATATATATATATATATATATATATATATATATAAATAATAATAATAATATTATATAATAAAAAATACGTAATTACTAAAGTAATGTATTTAATGCTATTTTGCACATTAGGAATGAAGTACGTACTGTACATTAAATTAATGAAAAATATTAATGGAAAATTTTAAAAGAAAATTACACATTGTAATTAAGGAGAAATCAAATATCTCATAATATTTTAATAACATTCTAATATATCTATATATATATATATATATATATATATATATATATATATATATATATATATATATATATATATATATATATATATATATATATATATTATATATATATATATATATATATATATATATATATATATATATATATATATATATATATATATATATATATATATATATATATATATATATATATATATATATATATATATATATATATATATATATATATATATATATATATATATATATATATATATATATATATAAAGAAAATCAAACTTATTCTTAAGGGATTCAAAATTTTCTTTTATTAATATTATTAAGAAGAGTTTTTTTGCCTTAGAAGAAAATTTCTGAAGTAGTTTTAACATTGATGGACTGTGCCTATGTTTCGTACAGAAAGATTCTTAATAATTATTTAGATCTCTAAATTTTTTCATCAAGAAAGGAAAATATTTTTCAAAACTACTTCTTTAGCATTTGATATATTTTAAGATAATATTTTTCTAACTTTTTTTCAGGAATATCACATTTTAAAGAAAATATTTTTCTAACATCTAATATTATGCAAATATTTTTCTAACTATTTTTCTAGCATCTTATATGTCTAAACAACATTTTTCTAACTTTTTCTAGCATCTATTATTTTTATGAAAGTATTTTATCTAGCATCTAATATTTAAAAAAAAAACATTTTCCATTTTTCTAGAATCTAATATTTTTCTGAAAATATTTTTCTAACTATTTTTCTAACATCAGATCTCTTTCTGAAAATATTTTTCTAACTATTTTTCTAGCATCTAATATTTTTTAAGGAAATATTTTTCAATTTTTTTAGCATCAGTTAGTTTTAAGAAGACATATTTTAAACAATTTTCTAGCATCTAATATGTTTATGAAAATATTCTTATATTTTTAAAGCAACATACTTTTAAACAAATATTTTTCTAAATATTTTTCTTGCATCTAAAATTTTAATAACATATTTTTCTAACCATTTTTCTTGCATCTGATGCTTAAGAAAAAACATTTTCCTAACTATTTTTCTAGCATCTAATACTTTTGCGAAAATATGTTTCTATTTTTTTTAAACATCTGATATCTTTATGAAAACATTATTCTAACTTTTTCTGGCGTCTGATATTTTTTAAGAAAATATTTTTCCATTTTTCTAGCATCTGACATTTTTAAGAAAATATATTTCTAGCATCTAATGTTGCTTTAAATATATTTTTCTTACTCTTTTTCTAGTATCTGATATTTTAAAAAAAAACATTTTCCTGTTTTTCTAGAATCTATTATTTTCATGAAAATATTTTTCTAACTATTTATCTAGCATCTGATATTTTAAAACTTTTTCTAGAAACTATGAAATTATTTTTCTAACAATTTTCTGAAATTTTTGCAAAAAAAAATTTTTTTTAACTATTTTTCTAGTATTTGAAATTTTTTAATAAAATGTTTTTCTAACTGTTTCTCTGACATCTGATAATTTTAAGAAAACATTTCTACCTATTTTTCGAGCATCTAATATTTTTATCAAAATTTGGTTAATTTTTCTACCATCTGATATTTTTAAGCAAATATTT
>SEYY01009646.1:97500-107500 GCA_009176605.1 Armadillidium nasatum | reverse complement strand
TCGATCAGATAAGTTACCTTGTTGTTGATCCAATAATTTTCATTTCCAAATTATGATTCCTTTGTTTAATTTAATCAAAAGATATTATTTGAATATTTTATTGCATCTCAAATAATTTAAATTTAATTTCAATCAAATTTAAAATCAATAGAAACATTTAGATCGAAAATTGTGATTACATTTTATATAATTTTATGATTTTTTTAAAAATAATATTTATTATATGTATTATGGAAATATGGAAATAGTGGAGGTGCCTCCGAGAGAAAAACAAGAACTGGAAGACGTTAGAATGATTCAGATTGAAAAGTTGAAAAATGTAATTAAAATGTTAAGAAAAGGGAAGAGTGCAGGATGCGATGGATTGAATAGCGAGTTATTCAAGACAGAGGAAGGAATAACTAAATGGTTAACAGAGATGCTCATCAAAGTATGGAAAGAAGGAAAAAAGATAAGATAGATAAATGGAATAAGATAGTAATCTGCCAAATACAATAAAATTGAAGATAGAAGAGCATGTGGAAAATGTAGAGGAATAGTGTTGTTAATAGGAGCGAGTAAGGTATATAAGTGAATCTTATAGAAAAGATTGAGGATAAAAATTGAAGATAAAACTGAAAAATGACAACACGGTTTTAGACAAGGATAAAGTATGATAGACTTGATATTCCAAATGAAGATGCTGACGGTGAAAAACATAGAGTGAAAAAAGAAAGCATATACAACATTCATAAACTTAGGAAAAGCTTTCGATAGGATGAAAAGGGAAAGACTGTGGAAAGCAATTAGAAGACCCAGTGTACATGTCGGTGATATTTACAGTAGCTGTTAAGAGTATGTAAGTAAAACATGCAAATATGGTCAGAGGAAAAGGAAGCGAGAAATGGTTTGGAGTGAAAACTGGAATTAGACAAGGCAGTGTATTGTCACCACGTTCTCACTAAGAGAGAATAGAGAACACACGTTAGTATAAGCGTATGATGAGACAGGGATAACATCAGGTACTGAGGATCTCCAGGAAGCTGTCAATAGGTAGAATGATGTGTTGAACTCAATGGGCATAAGGATAAACAGAGAGATAGAAAGAAGTAATGGTAATAGCAAGGGAGAGAGAAGAGATAGTTGTGAATATATATGGGACTTAACTTAAGAAGGTTAGTAAGCTTAAATACTTGGTTGTGATGTTCAATGAAAAAGGAAAACTGGATGACGAGCTGAGGAACAGAATAGGGAGATTCTCAAAGAACGTAGGAATTCTGTATCCGAGACTAAAAGAGAGAGAAATGCCAAGAGAAATGAAAGTTCAAAAATATAAAGTAATACTGAGACCAATATGTAGTACTGTTCAGAATTTTGGACAATGAATGCAGTGCATAAAAGCAGAATTGAAGCTGCGGAAATGATAGTATTTAGGGTACTCAGGGGAGTGGCGTTGAGAGACAGGATAAGGAGTAAACTGGTGAGGGAGAAACTTGGAGTAGAATCGATTTTGGAGCGCTTTGAAAGAAACCAGTTGAAATAGTTTGGTTATGTGAAGAGAATGGAGGAGAGAGATGGGCTGAGAGAAATGTTAGAATGGAGACCAGAGAGAAAGAGACCGGCGGGAAGACCGAGAAAGAGATGGATGGAGGCGGTATCAGAAGCTATACAACGAAGGAGAAAGACACTGGAGGAGGTGGAAGAGAAACGATTATTTGAGAACAGAAATGCTTGGAGAAGATTCTGGAGGAGTATCACCTAACAGGGGCCTCTCTACCTAGTTGGACGATCATGATTATGATATATATATATATATATATATATATATATATATATATATATATATATATATATATATATATATATATATATATATATATATATATATATATATATATATATATATATATATATATATATATATATATATATATATATATATATATATATATATATATATATATATATATATATATATATATATATATATATATATATATATATATATACGTGTGGGTGTGCGCTTGTGTGTAACCTCGCAGGTGAGCTCATGCTCGTTTGAAATGATTTAGAATGTAAATTGATTATTTTAATTTCGTCATAAACATTTTTCAGTTCCACCAAGTCTTAAAATCACAATTCTCTCTTTTATTGCTCGTCAAGTGAAGCGTACTCTTCCAGAAGTCATTCTTCTTTACGAGAGAGGAAGAGAGTGAAAGAGAGAGAGTGAGAATGAGAAGGAGAGAGAGAGAGAGAGAAGAGAGAGAGAGGAGAGAGAGAGAGAGAGGATGAGAAGAGAGAGGGAGAGATAGATGGAGAGAGAAAAGAACAGAAAGACAAAGAGAGGGAGGGGGAGAGAAAAAGCGAAAGGAAAGGGGGGACAGAGAGAGAGAGAGAGAGAGAGAGAGAGAGAGAGAGAGAGAGAGAGAGAGAGAGAGAGAGAGAGAGAGAGAGGAGAGAGAGAAAGAGAAAATTGTCAAGTCTAAGAGATATATATATATATATATATATATATATATATATATATATATATATATATATATATATATAATATATATATATATATATATATATATATATATATATATATATATATATATATATATATATATATATATATATATATATATATATATATATATATATATATATATATATATATATATATATATATATATATATATATATATATATATATTCGAACTATAGTTCAGTTCTAAAAAAAAAAAAAAATTAATTAATTTATTTTATTTATTATTATTATTATTATTATTATTATTATTATTATTATTCATAACTATGTAATATGTTTGTAAAAATTACGCAAGCAAATTGCTAGAAGGTAATTTTAAACGTGTGAGGCTAGCAGTCTGTATTACGCATTCGTTGTGTTAGGTTGTCTGTGCTTACATATTAATATATTTATATTTATATTATTAATTAATTATATTTTATTTTTTCAGCCCACTTATTCTTTTGTTATTCTTTAGTTATAAAACAATTTTAGAGTTATTAAGTCATTACTTAATAATTACTTTTATTTATATTCAAATAATTTATGCTCGCAGATTATACTGCATTATTTATATATATATCTTGACGATACTGTATTGCAGTAAGAATTATTTTGCTTTAAGTTCATTGTGACGATCACGGCTATATCTATAAATATATATATATATCTATATAATATCTTTAGTGGCTACAATATCTTAACATTTTATAATTCTTTTTATATAACGTTTCTTATGTAAAAGTGAAATCTTGTGACAATTAACTTGTAAGGAAATTTACTTAATAAAGATTTATTCTGACAAGAAAGTTTTTTCCTCTCATCGAATCTGCATCTTTGAACTATCGTAATTTGTGAATTTTATTCGCAAAGAAACGAAAGAAAGGAAGAAAAACCCTTTCGAAAATGGCGACCAAGTGACAATTGTGTTTATTAGCCGTGATTTATTAATGTATTTATAAAAATTAAAAGCAAAAAGAAATAACTTTCTCAAGAAACAAAATTTTTCTCTTCGCCGTTTATTTGTTACGTTGGACTAATTAAGATGGCGTCGTCTAAGAGTTGAGGCAGTTTGAGGTTTCTTTAAAAAAATAATTTTGGATGTCTTTTGCCTTATGATTCTTCATGGTAAGCGTGTCTTCATGTTTAATTTTCATCTCCAAGATTGGGTCATCATTCGGATGTCTTATTAGAAAAAGGATTCCATTTTCAATCTATGATTGATGTTCGCCTCCATTGAAGATATATCTCAAGATTTTCGTGGAACGCTGTAGAATTTTGAAGTTTTCGTGGAACGGTCGAAGTTTCGGTGTCAGTTGAAGAAGATTTGGAAGCAGTTTTGCACTTTTATTGGATATTTTGTTAAGTATCTGTATTTCATACATTGATTTTCTTTTATTATAAATTTTGGCTTGATATTTGGTGTTAATTATATGTAAAATTATATAATTAGTCTCTTTATTATATTACGTAATATTTTCGCGCTTGAAATATTTCCTGTTTTTTTGATTCGCTCCGGCATGGGTGTCTTGTGACGTCAGTAGCGTCTTTTTCATGCTGCTATCTTATTGGCGCCGGCATCTCTCTCTCTGTGACGTATGTGCGTGACGTATTCTAGCCTTCAACAGGGTCACTCGTAATGTATTTTTACGTGATATAATTTATTTATATATTTAATATATATTCTCTTCTTTTGTGGGTTTGTATTACGGAAGAGAATTATTATTAAATTAGTATTGCATATTTCTATTTATAGTATCGTTGATATAAATTTTCATTGCGAAAATTAGGCAGTAAAATTTATTATTATTATTATTATTTTGAAGCGATACGTTTTATTATTATTATTATTATCTGTCGCAGCTGATTTGACAACTGGGCTTAATTTCTGTTTTGGCCACAGTATAATTTCATATTTTACAGTATAAATAAACATATGGTGTATGTTTTCTCACAGTTTAGTAATATATTTTTTGGTATATATATATATATATATATATATATATATATATATATATATATATATATATATATATATATATAATTTTTTTTTACCATTTTTTTTATCACAGTTTCAACTATATAAATAGTGTAGTGTTATATATACTGGATATTCATTTAAATTTTTTTTTATTTTTTATTTTTTTCTCAAGCTGAAAAATTTTATATTGGCTTGTAAATTGAGTTTTTATTTATTATAGTTAGAATTATTTATTCTTTTGAACTTCATTGTGTGAGTCATTCATTTGGTGGGTTATATTTATATATTTCTCAGCATTCTTCAATACGTGGGTCATTCTTGCAGGATATTTTGTATTGTGTAGGATTTTTTTTTCTTCTATTATAAATTTTTTTAAAAAAAAATTTTTTTTTTTCATCAATGTGATATATATATATATATATATATATATATATATATATATGTATTATAAAATTATAATATATATATAATATATATTATATATATATATATATATCAGTAACAAATTTTACAAATATATTTTTGATGCTTTTCAGTTATATGGTGAATATTATTTGAAGATCAAAACTTTCAGAGGACACAATTGGATTGAGAAAAGTGAAGAGGAGCAACGGTTGGAGAACGAGTATATTATTCACGAAGCATATTGAGTTTGATTCAGTAGTCTGTCCATTAATTGCCATTAGATAGCTTATTCATTTTATTACTTATTATTTTATACTTTTACATTTATAAATATGTCTGTAGGTGATAATTCTAATAACTTAGGTAATAATAATGATGAGTTGTCTAATGTAAGACAATCCATTAACATTGACCGGCTTACACACACAATTCCTTGTATTCCCCTTCTAGTTGGTTTTAAAAATAACAGTTGGGTAGGAATTTCTATCAAAGCTTGGATTAATCTTTTAGATAATTATTTTGCAGAGGAAGGTATAGTTTCAGATGCAGAAAAAGTTAAGGCTTTATAATAGGTTTATAGATCATAAGACTGGTTTTGTAACGTCATTAATTAATGCTACTCCAGAACTTTTAAATGCCAGAACATGGGAAGAATTTAAGGAAAATATTCTTTGCTGTTTAAACCCTTTATCTTCAGTTCATTGTTTCGATACTTATATCAACTTAGTTAATATTAAATGGGATAATAAACTCTCTCTTCCAGAATATCTCACAGAATCTCAAAAATCTTTACAGGATTTCTTTGATTCTGCATTATCACAATATGGTGTTGAATTTTCGGATGAGCAAAGAAAATTAATTTTATTTTCAAATTTGTATGCTAATTCAAAACCTAGCTTTCACAAAGTTCTAAAAGAGAACTTTGACATTAATAATTCAGTTCCTAAACAAATTCAAACTTATTTAGGAAAGTCGCAAAGTTTAAATATTGGTAGAATAGCATCTTCTTCTTCTAAGGCATCAGATTTTGATAATTCTTGTTCTGTATTTGCAACTCAAAGTTCAAGTAATCTTCCTAATGTAGATAGGTTTCATAATAAATATTAAAACTCAAATGTTGCAGTCTCAAATGTAAGTTCTATAAACAATGCTCGTGAAAAACAAGTTAATTATAAACTTTTTTGTAAGAATTGTGAATCTTTAGGGCATGCTACTAATCAATGTATTTTTCCTCAAGTACTGTACTTTTTGCAATCAATCTCACAGACGTGGTAGTAATTATAAATGTCGTAATTCTTCATGGAACCCATTTGCTCCTGAAGCTAGATCTAGAATTAAAGTAATAGATTATAATTCTGCTCAGATTGCACAAAAGTGTAATCAATATCAAAATGTAAATGTTCCATTGCAAGTCTCTAGTAATAAAAATCAATTTCAGAGTAGAAATGATCAAAGGAATAAGTCTTTTAGACATAATAATAATTTCTCAAAAGCTCAGTCACGAAATAAGAATGCGAATGTTAATTTTACGCAGGTTAGACAGGAACAAAGGCCTGTGATGCACTCTCTTTCACCTTCTCATTTGAGTAGAGAAAATGAAATTTCAAATAATTTGTTGAATGTAATGATGTAAATGTTATAAATGTCGAAGCTAGACATGATGTTAATGCATCTCATTCAAATTATTCTCCATGTCAAAGTTCATACTTGAAAAGTAGTTCAAGTAATTCTTATAATAAATATCATAATTTTAAGTTTAGAAATGAAAATTGTAGTTCTTCATTTTACAAGTAGGAATAATAAAGGTCAAACTTATGGTAAAGATTATAGTAATAAGAAGGTGTCTTTTAATGCTTTTAATGATGATTCTTTTAATAATTCTTCTCAGGCTCCTGTGTATACACAGACAAATATGAATAATTCTCATTATAGATATGGATATGGAAATAATGCAAATTTTCAGTAGGGCAGAAGAGGTCGTTATTCTTGCCTCAGATTTCTTCTGATCCGTCTCCAGAGGCTTTTTCTATTAATAATTATGTAGATGTTTATGAAGGTAAGGTGTTGTCGATGAATGACGAAAGTTCATTTAGTACTCAAACAATTGGTAAGTGTTTCAGTGTTGAAGTTAAGTTGACTTGTAAAAATAATTTTATACATCCATTATTTGCACTCATTGATAGTGGTAGTACGATCTCTCTTTTACGTAAGAAAGTTTACGATTATCTTAATTCTAATTATTATATTCCGCTTTTACAAAGTGATTTGAAATTACGTTCAATTACTGGAAACGAACTTATCTCTTATGGAAAAATAAATATAGGAATGATGTTAGGAGATAGTCTTTTTAATATATCACTTGTTGTTGTAGATGATAGATGTACATTCAATAGTCAAATGCTAATAGGTACAGATATTTTGTCTTCGTTGCCTATTTCTCTCAATTTTAACTCAAACTCGTTAACTTTAAAAAGGAATAAAGTAATTATTAATCTTCCTTTACATGTGAATACTCATTTGAATTCAAATATTTGTTCTCAAAATATGTCAAATAATCATTTAAATATATCTCAAAATGCTCAAAATAATTCTCTTTTATCTCATTTTGATCATAATTATTCAACTCCAGATCATGTTAGTGAAGATATTTTGTCAAATAGTCATGATGAAAATCAATGCTTAGTTGGAAGTGTTTACATTGATGATAATTTTCAGTATAGAATGTATTCACATGAATCATGTATAATTGAACCATATTCAGTATATGTTTTATCTGTTAGGGTAGAATCTAAAGCAAAAACATGTCCTCCTGATGATTTATTTATAGTTTCTGAAAAGAATTCTTTTTCAAGTATTTTGTTTGCCAATACTTTAAGTAAAACGAAAGATAATTTAGCTTTAGTTCAATGTGTCAGTATGAGTAATAATAGTTTTACTTTGGATAAAAATGTTCTCTTATGTAACGCGCATCCTTTAAATTATAAGGTAGATAGTTTCTACAGATAGTAAGTACTGTAACAAGTTCAGAAGGTTTATCTGATAGTCACAGTTGAAAGATGCTTATAGGGAAATTCTTCTTTCGAAATCTGCGAAAGAATTTGATTTTGTAGTTTTGCAGGATGAAAACCAGTTGGATAATATTTTAGATTTCTTAGTTAAGCATAAAAATGCCATAGCTTTGTCAGATGATAGAGTAGGTTTATGTAAGTTGAATAAGTTCAAATTAGAATTAACTTCAGATGCTCCCAGAGTTATTTATACTTCCTAATTATAAGTTACCTCATAAGTATCAAGAAGATATTAACAATTGGGTTAATGATAGTCTTTCAAAAAACTACATAGAAAGTTCAATAGGTCCTCATTCCTCTCCAATGTTTGTAATACCAAAGAAAGATGGTAAACAACCTAGAATAGTTTTAGATTTCAGACATCTGAATAGGTTTACGCTTCCGGAAGAGATTCCCGTTAAATAACATTCACGAAATATTTTCAAAACTAGGTGAAGCTAAAGTGTTCTCTACTTTAGATCTTTTGTCAGGTTTTTATCATATTGAAGTCGAGGAAGATAGTCGTAAGTATATGGCTTTTTCGACACATAGAGGTCATTATCAACCTGTACGAATGCAGATGGGTCTTAAAAATGCTCCGAGTTGTTTTTCTCGTACAATGGAATTAGCTCTTTCAAGTGTTTTAGGTATAGGTGCTCTCTTATATTTAGATGATATTATTGTTTATTCTAAGGATATCGAATCTCATTATAAAAATTTAAGTTCTGTTTTTAATTGTCTCATAAAGTCTAATCTCAAAGTCAAGTTAGAAAAGGCTAATTTTTTTAAACGCTCATTAGTTTTTTTAGGTTTTCAAGTGGGAGAATATGGAATTTCTGCCGATCCCACGAAGCTCACAGTATTAAAATCTTTTTCTCAACCGACTGATGTTAATTCAGCACGTTCATTTATTGGTTTTGTGTCATATTTTAGGCATCTAGTCCCTAATTTTAGTGTAATCGCAAGTCCAATTACCTCTCTTTTTAAGAAAAATGTTGAATTTATTTGGGGTTTAGAGCAACAAAATGCTTTTAATACTCTTAAAGAAAAGTTGTTAGTGGAACCTTTATTGAAATTCCCTGATTATTCAAAGGAATTTATTGTTCTACAGATGCTAGTGGAATAGGTTTAGGATGTTGTTTATCTCAATTAGATAATAATGGTAAGGAGAAACCGCTGTCGTTTGCATCTCGAATGTTGAGTAAAGCTGAAAGAAATTACTCTACGATAGAAAGGGAAGCTCTTGCAGTCACATGGGCTTTATCAAAGTTTCGTACAACTATTTTTGGTTATCCTTTAACGATTAAAGTAGATCAATTACCATTAGTTCAGATATTTAAAAGTAAAGATTTAAATAATAAGCTAGCTAGATGGGCTATGAAAGTGAATTCTTTTAATCCCTAATTTTGTTTACATTCCAGGTAAATCAAATATTATTCCTGATTATTTATCTAGGAACCCTCCTCCTGTAGAAATTAATTCTATTCAATCTTTTAAGGTAGATTTATCAGATAGGAAGTTATACACGCTCGATGAAAATACAATTCGAGAAAAGCAAAGTAAGTGTTCTCGTCTTTCTCCTCTTATTGATAATATTCGTAATACTGGTTATGTATATAACTATCCATATGCTCTTGTTCATGGTATTCTTTATTTTGTAACGAAGGATATGCAGTATCTTTTAGAGGTACCAGATAGCTTAATTTATACTGTTTTAACTTTAAATCATTCTACTTTAGGTTCGGGTCATATGAGTTCGCTTAGAACAGAGAAACGTATCCGGGAACGTTATAGATTTCCTAATCTTTCTAAATTAGTTGAATTATTTTGTAAGGAATGTACTTCTTGTCTTTCTGTTAAAGGGAAATATTCCTAAACATGCTAAAATATATTCTTATCCACTTCCTTATACTCCGTGGTCCAGGAGTGCATACCGACGTATTGGGTCCCTTACGTACTTGTACTGCTACAGGTGCTAAGTATATTCTCATTTTCAAGGATTCGTTAACAAGATATGTTGAAATTTGTCCAATCCCATCTCGTAATGGTATTCATATTGCTAACGCTCTTTTTCAC
>SEYY01009646.1:87500-90000 GCA_009176605.1 Armadillidium nasatum | reverse complement strand
TATTTTTTTACATCCACTTACTTTTCCTCTCACTTTTCCTCTCACTCTTTCTCTTACCTTCTCTATTCTACTTTTTTTCCTTTTTTTTTCTTAATTTATATCTCGTGTTCTCTCCTGAATTTCTTTTTATTCTTTTACCTCTCCCACTCCTTTTTTCTCTCTCTCTCTCTCTCTCTCTCTCTCTCTCTCTCTCTCTCTCTCTCTCTCTCTCTCTCTCTCTCTCTCTCTCTCTCTGAGAGTCTTTAGTAAATATCTTACTCCATAACTTTACCTTACTCTCCAATTAAATCTATCCACTACCTTCAACTCTTCTTGGCTCGCTCATTCACTCTCTTTTTTCTAATTCCTCTCCCTGGATTTCTCTATGTTCCCTTCCTAGCTCTTTGAATTATTCTTTTTATTATTTGTATCATCATTTCATCTCTATGACTATCTTTGTCATTACTTCGAGTAATGAGGTGGTAATGATATTAATAAAGCTACTTAAATATAACACCGAAATCAAAATCTTTAATATAATATAATAATAATAATAATATAATAATAATAATAATAATAATAATAATAATAATAATAATAATATAATAATATAATAAAATAAAATTAATTTTTATTTTATTATTATTTTATTATTATTATTATTATTATTATTATTTTATTATTTATTATTATTATTATTATTATTATTATTATTATTATTTTATTATTATTATTATTATTATTATTATTATTTATTATTATTATTATTATTATTATTATATTATTAATTATTTCATCATCATCATCATCATCATCATTATTATTATTATTATTATTATTATTATTATTATTATCATTATTATTATTATTATTACTAGTACTATAATAAATAAAGCAACAGTAATAACACTAATAAAAGTCATTAAAGGAAACCTCTTTACAAGAAGAAACTTCCTTTCGCCCTGAATGTGTTAAGCCTGTTTGGAGAAAGAAGGTAAGGTCGAAATTCGTATTAAAACTAATGATAATCTTGATTAACAGGAAAATATATTGCCAATTCAATTGGAGTCGGAAGAGCTCCAGACTAATTTCATCAATTCCCATTTAGAAAGCCATTGAAGAACCTTCGTGGATAGTTTGTTTGCAGTTTCATCTTTTCTCTTATATCATTCCAATCTAATGCGCAAATGAACACTGCTTATAAATATATATATATAATATATATATATATATATATATATATATATATATATTTATATATATTATAATATATATTCGGGGATCGAACCGGGCCCAAAAGTGGAATTCCGTTGTGCTAACCGCTACTCCACGATGGTTCAAAAGGAAACTATTGGAACTTCTACTGACATATCGTCTAGTGAAAAGCTCTCGAATGTCTACCCGACCACAACTTGGGCGTAGGTTAGCTTGACCAAGGTTCTTATCCGAAGTACGCAGTACATTTGTTATTATTATTCTAACTAGCATTTTACGGACTTCCCTTTTTGGGCCCAGGTTCGATTCCCGAGTCATATATATATATATATATATATATATATATATATATATATATATATATGATTATATATATATATATATATATATATATATATATATATTATATATATATATATATATAATTATATATATTATTAATATAATAATATATATATATATATATATTTTATATATGTATACTATATATAAGGAACAAGAAGACGAACAACGGTGATGAGCTTTTAATTTGGATTGGACGTTTCGGGTTTGACTTTACCCATCATCAGCAAAATTTAAAATTCTGGGACAAATAAATACAATTATATATTAAGGTCTGCTAACTCTCTCGCAGATCAGGGGTGAATAGAACCCGGGCCCTATAGCACAAAAGCATAAAGTTTTACCACTAGTAGCGTAGTGGTAAAACTCTATGCTTTTGGGCTATAGGGCCCGGGTTCGATACCTCTACAGCAAACTTTAAACTCTGATATTATATATTATATATTATATATATATATATATATATATATATATATTATATATATTATATATATAGAAAGTTCTTCGCATGGTATAAGGCTGGGAATCCTTTATAACCAGTTTATCTCTCTAATAATTGTATTTTTTGTCCAGAATTTTAAATTTTGCTGATATGGGTAAAGTAAACCCGAACGTCCAATCCAAATTAAAATGCTTTCATCACTTTGTTCGTCTTCTTGTTTATCAAATTGCGGTTCCTTAAATATGTGAAATAATATATATATATATATATATATATATATATATATATATATATATATATATATATATATATATATATATATATATATATATATATATATATATATATATATATATATAATATTATATATATATTATAAAATTTGTGTGTGTGTGTGTGTGTGTAAACGAAATTTAGTCATTTTTCCAGAAACTTATTTGGTTGGCTTTTTACTTTTATAAATAAAATAATTAATTAGCAAATGAATAAAGCAAAAACTATATATAAATAAATTATAATTAA
>SEYY01009646.1:70000-77500 GCA_009176605.1 Armadillidium nasatum | reverse complement strand
AAGAGAGAGAGAGTGAACCGAATATAAATTATGTTTTTGCATAAAGTCAAAATCCTTCCAAAATAAAAAGTGAAACTTTTAATATTGTTTCAAATAATATTATTCGTACCAATTGTTATCAAATTAAACTTTGGCACTAAAAAGCATCACAATTAATTCTAAGAGAGTTGAAGTTTGTTTATGAAATTATTTTGAAAAATATTTTACGTTTTGTTCAAACTCGAGAATGTTTATATGACTGTCGAGGGTGACAGTAAGAAATAATATTTTTAAAAATATTTTATTAAATAAAACGGAAGAGAAAATATGATGAAATAACTTTGAAAGTTAAGAGCAACTTCAAATTTTTTTTTTTTTTTTTTTTACATTGAATTCGCATATTTTTCAAGTTGTTTCTAAAAGAAAAATTTACAGCATAGTGAAAGCAATTTTAATTAAATTTAAATTAAATTTTACTATTATTTTGTTTATAAAACAAATTTATCTGTTTTTTTCCTTTTTTTTTCTTTTTATATATTCCTAATTTTTAATAAACAGTTTAAGACATTTTTTTTATTTTTATATAAAAAGTTCACATCTCACGGGCATTGCCCTATTCGAGGAGAGGAACTTTCTAGGTAGTATATACCTAGGATCCCGAAGTGGGATCGAACCGGCGCCCTCAAGCACGTGAGTCAATCACCCTACCGTTCGAGCCACGGTAGACGGCATTTATAATTGTATTAAATTTAAATAAGCATAATATATTTTACTCTCTTTAAAATTTATATATAATATTTTAATATTTGACTTACTACATATATTTTTAATATGTAAATATATAATTTATATATATTTAATATATAAATATGTATTTACATATTTATTTAATAAATAAATATATATTTACATATTTATTTTATAATATATATATATATATATATATATATATATATATATATATATATATATATATATATATATATATATATATATATATATATATATATATATATATATATATATATATATATATATATATATATATATATATATATATTTATGATATTTAACCTTCTGATGGTGCAATACGAGTTTTAAACACTATTAGTGCAGTGAAGTATGGTACCCTCCAATTTATTTTTCATACTATCGTGATTTTTTTTTCCTTTTTTTGGGGGTAGGTATGGGAAGGGGTTAGCTTTCTTTTTGCTTATTTTCTTTCTTGATTGATAAATTTATGATTTATATGAAATATGTTTTACTTCAACATTTGAAAACTCACCTAACTTCTTCAATCAGATTTTCTCCTTTATATAAAATTTGCTCCATTTCTTCAGTATCAACTCTTGCTTAGGTATTTTCACCGAATATCTTTATTTTCTGAAGAATTCACCTTCATTTAACTGCTATGCTCAGTCTTACATGTACAATACAGGTTAATTTTGAAACACTCTCCCAGTTTGTATTTTCCAACTCCCTTCGACTAACACACCTTCAAGCGACGTCATTAGAAAAAGTTGGTCTGACTTAAAAGGTTTTGATTTTCCCCAACTCAGGAGGAAACTAAAAGACCTCTGGCCTTTGATCACTAGAAGAAAAGAAAAAATAAACATAATCACATTATACCCATTATCATTTTTATTCTCTAGCTCTTTTTCCATTATTTTTCTCAACCTCTCCATTTGCAGTGGTTTACACAAATTTTTATCTTCATTACATACGTAAATGAGAATAAGTTTATTATATAAATAAATAGAGTAATTTAATAAAATGTAAAATCCTTTTTGAGCACAATGTATATGAATTTTATTTCGGATAAACTTGCATTTTAAAAGGGATAAGTTTAAATTATATTTCAAACTAAGTTTATAAAGAAAATATTAAATGTGAAACTATATATATATATATATATATATATATATATATATATATATATATATATATATATATATATATATTATATATATAATATATATATATATATATATATATATATATATATATATATATATATATATATATATATATATATATATATATATATATATATATATATATATATATATATATATATATATATATATATATATATATATATATATATATATATATATATATATATATATATATATATATATATATATATATATATATATATATATATATATATATATATATATATATATATATATATATATATATATATATATATATATATATATATATATATATATATATATATATATATATATATATATATATATATATATATATATATATATATATATATATATATATATATATATATATATATATATATATATATATATATATATATATATATATATATATATATATATATATATATATATATATATATATATATATATATATATATATATATATATATATATATATATATATATATATATATATATATATATATTAGGGATGGAGTGAAGTATCGGTATCGGTATCGGCAAGTATCGGCATATTTTCCGATACCGGTATCGGTATCGGCAAAAAATTTGTATAGGAGTAAAGTATCGGTATCGGTAGTGGTATCGGTAGTAGTATCGGCAAGTATCGGCATATTTTCAGGTATCGGGTATCGGCTTCGGGGAATTTTTAGGTATCGGTATCGGTATCGGTATCAGTAAAAATTTTGGTATCGCTCCATCCCTATATATATTATATATATATATATATTATATATATATATATATATATATATATATATATATATATATATATATATATATATATATATATATATATATATATATATATATATATATATATATATATATATATATATATATATATATATATATATATATATATATATATATATATATATATATATATATATATATATATATATATATATGGGAAAGAAGATGTGTGTGTGTGTGTGTGTGTGTGTGTGTGTGTGTGTGTGTGTGTATGAAGCAGAAACTGAGAAAGAGAAAATTCAAACGAATGCCTTTGTTTGTAAATATGTCAGCTTGTTTCTTTACTAAGATTAGATACTACAATTTTAAATTTAATGCTTGGCTTAATATGGGATATATATATATATATATATATATATATATATATATATATATATATATATATATATATATATATATATATATATATATATATATATATATATATATATATATATATATATATATATATATATATATATATATATATATATATATATATATATATATATATATATATATATATATATATATATATATATATATAATATATATATATATATATATATATATATATATATATATATATATATATATATATATATATATATATATATATATATATATATATATATATATATATATATATATATATATATATAACGATAAACATATTGATTCTCTTTCTTGGATGAGTGTACAGATAACAATTTTAAATAATGATTCTCACATTCATTTATTCATTTTTCAAGTTTTTTTTTTCCATTTTTAAATCTAAAATAAAGTCGTGAATAATTATAATTTTGACTATACACTCGTATCTTTATCTCCTTTCCTACCAAAGTAAATAAAATAGAGTATTAAAATATCAGAAGATTATCAAATAAAACTAAAAAGTCAAAAAAATTCAAATAAAGAATGAAGAGTTCCACTGTTTCAAGTCTCTTCAAAGTAATCTCATTCTTTGTCGACCTGATAAAAAAAGGGGGAAAAAAATAAGGAGTTGGAAGATGAGGGAAATCTTTTGAGGTTTTTATGTTCGAAGAAAGACGATTTTACTTATTTTTATTGATTTTTGAACTTGAATGCAAAATGAGGTTCATCGAATAACTTTCCTCAATATAATTTATTCCATATTTTATAATCAGTTGCGTTGGATGCACAAAGCGTTTCATATATATATATATATATATATATATATATATATATATATATATATATATATATATATATATATATATATATATATATATATATATATATATATATATATATATATATATATATATATTATATATATATATATATATATATATATATATATATATATATATATATATATATATATATATATATATATATATATATATATATATATATATATATATATATATATATATATATATATATATATATATATATATATATATATATATATATATTATATATATATATATATATATATATATATATATATATATATATATATATATATATATATATATATATATATATATATATATATATATATATATATATATAATCAACATTTATTTTTGGTGTTTAAAGACATAAAATTCTTCTATAAATTGATATAAAAGAAATTCTTTTGTCTCAAAGACATTTTATTTCTAAGAGTTTAAGGGTTTCTATACAAGGATATGACAGGAGTTAAGCTGCGCTTGTAAGTAGGATTGTGCATGTTAAAATTGATCGTTGGTGAGGCATTCTTGGAAGACATTTCTGCTTGTTGTGCCTGGAACGAGAGATCAAACTTGTCCGAATTTCATTCAATGACAGCCTTAATTGTAAATGAAGTTAATTAAATAGAATAATTACTCTGCTTCAAAACGCTTCAGTTTTCAAAGTAAATAAAGGCAGTTCTAAAATGACTCTTATCAGGTGAATTTTGTAATGTATGTAATGGCAGTTCTATTGTCATGAAAATTAGGTATTTTGCATGACATGACCGTGTGACTTGTTTGGAGAAGTTTGAAAGAAAATGGAATAAGAGATGCGATTCACTAAAGCGATAGAAAATCTTAATACGCTTATTAATAATATGATTTTGGATCTCCTTTCAAGAAGTAATCCGATTATTATGATTTATTTTCCTTCAATTCTCTTGCATATCTAAATAAAATAAATAACCTTAAAGAGCAACGAAAAAATTTCTATCACAAAAAAATATCGATTAACTATTTTAATGGCGAAACAAAACAAGCTTACTCACAGTTTTAAATATATTGCTCACATGGGCTTATAAAAAAAAAAAAATAATCTTATAAATGAAAATTTTTCGAGCATAAAAAAAAAGGAAAAAGATTTTCAAAAATCGGCAATGAAAGAGATAATACTACACATGTTCTAAAATGTTGAATCTAATCTGCTAGATAAAAATATCATCATAATAAAATGGGTTTTGAAAATGGGAAGTTGTTACTAAAAATATGTTGTTGTTAGGAAGGTGATATGAAAGCACAAGTAATACGATTACACATTTATTAACTGTAAAAATTTATTAAACCCTTGAATCATATTAGAAATTTGTTGTGAATTTGTACTTATACTATGATTTGTTCGGTTTGACGAAAAGAGCAAAACATGACTGAAGGCATCTAGTAATGAGAAAGATCTCTCTCTCTCTCTCTCACTATTTCTCTCTCTCCCTCTCTTTCTCTCTCACTCTCTCTCGAATTCATTTTCGAAGCAAAGTCTCGCAAGGGAATCCTTCAAAAAGATTGCTAATGCAAATGAAGCTAAAATTTAATATAAAATAATTCGTTCCTTTAATGCAAGCTCGACGACGTATATAAATTAAAACATTTAAAGTGATAGAGAAAAACACATTGAAATGTGTTAAATTTTGACAATTTAGACTTTCAAACTCAAATTTAATCGCATATTAATCTCATATTTACATTCCCAAGATGTTTTAATATTCAAATTACATTTCAACATTGAATTGGCTTAGTAATGTATTATGCCTATTTTTTTTATTATTATATATATATATATTATATATATATATATATATATATATATATATATATATATATATATATATATATATATATATATATATATATATATATATATATATATATATATATTCTTTTGCTTATTCTGCATATACGAGTATATATATATATATATATATATATATATATATATATATATATATATATATATATATATATATATATATATATATATATATATATATATATATATATATATATATATATATATATATATATATATATATATATATATATATATATATATATATATATATATATATATATATATATATATATATATATATATATATATATATATATATATATATATATATATATATATATATATATATATATATATATATATATATATATATATATATATATATATATATATATATATATATATATATATATATATATATATATATTGTATATATTTTGCTTTTTCTAATCAATTTATTTTCTATTTACTTATTCAAATGTTTTTCTTGAAATTTTTTAATTTATATATATATATATA
Source organism: Armadillidium nasatum (assembly GCA_009176605.1). Classification (NCBI taxonomy): domain Eukaryota; kingdom Metazoa; phylum Arthropoda; class Malacostraca; order Isopoda; family Armadillidiidae; genus Armadillidium; species Armadillidium nasatum. The sequence goes on along the minus strand of SEYY01009646.1, from coordinate 71,258 downwards.
TATATATATATATATATATATATATATATATATATATATATATATATATATATATATATATATATATATATATATCAGAGGTGGGCATAAGCGCAAATGAGAGCGCAAAAGCGCAATTTGCGCTTTAAATAAAAAATTTGCGCTTTTGCGTTTTGCGCTAAATTTTGAAAAAGTGCGCTTTTGCATTTTGCGCTTATCAACTTTTTTAAGAGCGCAAAAGCGCAAATTTGCGCTTTAAAAAATATTTTGCGCTTTTGCGGAAGTTTTTAGAAATTAGCTCTTACCAATTTGCGCTTCATCATTTTTCTTAATAAAAAACAATTTTGGGGTTATATTTCAGTTTCTTATTTAATCAGCCAAATTTTATTACTCTTTCTGCTAATTAAAAGTTAATACTTAAACTAGGAATGCCGATATAGGAAAAAAATATCGATATTTAAAAAATATCAAATTGTCCTCGATAATAAAAGATATTGTATATATATATATATATATATATATATATATATATATATATATATATATATATATATATATATATATATATATATATATATATATATATATATATATATATATATATATATAATATATATATATATATATATATATATATATATATATATATATATGGTTTATTGAATATTTTGTTTATTGGTTTATTTGTATGGAACAAAAGCCTTGTCTTCCAATATTTAATAAAACTGACAAGGAGGTAATTTCCGAGTACATCGAAATAATGACGCCTATTGCTGTTAGGCTGGATATGTTGCAGGATGAGAAGAATGCGTACGCGGGGGTTCTATTGCCTAACCTCTTCCTCCTCAAGGACAATCTCGTGGAATTGCAACGAGAGGTGAAAAAACTTAACTATGCCAAAAGCTTAGTCAACTACTTACTAAAGCAGCCAAAGCCAAACAAAGGGAAAGAAAAGGGATTTGAACCGAGGTTCAGCATCATTTTTGATGATTGTGATTTACTTATGGCAACAGCTCTGCACCCTCACTTCAAACTCGGAGTGGCACATAGGTTAAATGAGGGGAAGTATCCAGCTGTCAAGACGAGGATATTTGAGGAAATAAAGTGTAATATTGCATCGAATTTTACTCCTCCACATCAAGGCACTGAAGGTGATGGGGATGAATCTGAAATGGACCCATTTAAGGTGAGCTATTTTTATAATTTAGAACAAACTTTAAGCATCTCTTGTCCTAAATATATATATATATCACTGAGAGATGGAATGAGGAGTGAACTG
>SEYY01009646.1:52500-65000 GCA_009176605.1 Armadillidium nasatum | reverse complement strand
TTAAAAGCGAGTAAAATGTGGCGTTTATTGAAATTTAAATAATTAAAACGAACAAGTTTCTTTACAATAAATTAAAAAACAATTATTAAATTTATAAATATCTTTTCTAACAACAAAAAATTTTTTAAATAAAAAAATTATATAAAATAAAAATAAAAGCACTTTAAAAGTTTCTCTAAAAAAAAAAAAATTTTTTAAATTTAAAAAAAAAAAAAAAAAAAAAAAAAACCAAGATTTAAAAGTGAAGAAAAATCTCAAGTGGAATATTTTGTAATTCTCTTATTACACATTGAGAAACTAATAAAAAAAAATTAAAACAGCAAAAACGTATCAATAAAATAAATATCACAGTTCATAAATGTGCTCAATGGGAAATACAAACAACGTAATCTACATAATAATAATAATAATAATAATAATAATAATAATAATAATAATAATAATAATAATAATAATTACAATAAAGATACTTATATTAAAAATTCTGTCAATTAAGAATGAAATTACTACTACTTACTACTACTACGAAATAATAATAAAAAAAATAATTTTTTTTTTAATATAATAATAGTTAATAATAATAGATATTAGAAACAGTCATTATATGTAACGTGCGCAAAAATGGACGGATTTATTTCAACTTCATCCACTATTATGGAGAGTGACTGATTAAACTGTGCTTAATGACAATTCAACTTTTATAAAAATATGCTTTCAGACATGTTAATAATAATAATAATAATAATAATAATAATAATAATAATAATTATTAAAATAAAAGAAAAACAAAAACAAATCAAACGCGTTAGATTTGGATCTGGATGAGTTTTTATCTCTCTTTTATATATGCCCCGCCCTAGAAAAGGGTTCTGGCCCTTGAATGGTGATATATATATATATATATATATAATATATATATATATATATATATATATATATATATATATATATATATATATATATATATATATATATATATATATATATATATATATATATATATATATATATATATATATATATATATATATATATATATATATATATATATATAATTAAGAGAAATTTAATTAAGTAATAATTGATTTTGAATCCTTGATATGCTTCAGGATAAAAAACGCAAAATTAATTAAAGACATCCATTAATTAAACATTATTTTTAAATAAAAAACTTGAAATAAAAAAAAACGAATTAACTCAGCAATTAAAATACTCACACACAACAACAAAAAACAAAAACAAAAAAAATATAAAAAGGAGCAAACACACCCACTAAAGTTCAAAATTATTTTTAAAAGCTAAATTAAATTAATTACTTCAAATATAATTAAAAAAAAAAAAAAAACGCAGAAAACCATTGACTTACTTCAATAATTATTTCTTTCACAAGTATTTTTATTTATGGGAAAATTAAATAAATGTTTATTAAAAATAAAGAATTTATGACTTATATATATATATATATATATATATATATATATATATATATATATATATTATATATATATATATATATATATATATATATATATATATATATATATATATATATATATATATATATATTATATATATATATATATATATATATATATATATATATATATATATATAATATATAATTATATTATAAAAAATAATAATAATGATGATGATGAGCCTACTATGTGTTCAGTCATTTATTGCAAATGATAAAAATTGATAAAAATAAACTTAATTTTTGATTACCTCCAGGGAACTTTTTTAGGTTTCACATTTTTATTTCTGAACAAGTCACTTTTATCATACCTTGAAATGACACTTTTGCTCTCGAATGATGACACCGCCTCCAGGCATAAAGCAGAATGAACAGTAACATTTTTAAGTTTCTCTGACAAAAAATTAGCAACATCTGGTGTCAATGCTCTCGACAAGTCATTAGTGACAAGTGGAAAGCCAATTTTATCATAAGCCAATCGAAGTCCACCACTGAGGACAAAAATGTTTAAATACCCTCTGTGAATTAACATGGTTGCCACACTACCACTTAAAGCTTCATTATTATCATATACTACGATTAACTTGTCTTCTTTATTCTTATAATCTCTCATTTCGATACTCTCCCACCCAATGGCACGTGATAGTCTTGAACGATCATGCCAGGCAGCTGTTGCTAAATGGCATTCTTTAAATTCATTTTCAGTTCTTACATCCAGTATTAGGAAGGGCTGTAACTCTTTTGGAATGGTATTTGAGTTTTGTGGAACCTGTAAATATGTTTTTGTTAACAGTTATTTATTAAAATGGGCGAATACTAACAGTTAATTTCTAAACTTCTTAAACTCTTCTCAAATAAAGATTCTTTAAATGTATTATCAAGTACAAAGAGCAAATACCTATTCCCTATACCAACCTATAAACACATATCTTTCATATATGTATATATATATATATATATATATATTATATATATATATATATATATATATATATATATATATATATATATATATATATATATATATATATATATATATATATATATATATATATATATATATATATATATATATATATATATATATATATATATATATTATCAAAATACCGATCATTTTCAAACTTCAAAAAAATAAACCACAAAATGTTCTATAAAATATATTACAAAAAAAAACTATTTTTAAGTTTGTACTTAAAATGTTATTATAAGCCCTTTTTGTTTCCTTTACCAAAACTAATTTTTAAACTGTATTAAACTGATATTGCTTGAGCAATTATTACACTTTGATAATATTAAATATGTTAGTCCTAATAATAATAATAATAATAATAATAATAATAATAATAATAAATTCTGTAAGAATATTTAATAAAATAATAAACAAATAAACTTAAACTTAGATACCTGAACTTCTGAATTTTTGAGAATCTGAAAATCATGACTAGAATTTTCCTCATCAGTTTCATCTACATTATTAATACGAGACTTTTCATTGCCTTCAGAATCTGCTTTACTATCAAACGTCACTGGCAAACCAATAAGATTAACTTCATCAGCAAAAGAAACCATTAATTGTATTAAATCTCCAAGTGAAATTCTTCTGAAAATTTCATCATTACGAACCTGATAAAATAATGATTATTTAGTAAAAGATGAACAAATGAAATTAGAACAACTGCAGGTGTATAACGGTAAGTGAGAGAATGAGAATTTTTTTTTTTTTTAAATAATAAAAAGTACTGCATATTATGAAATATTACTAGTGAATAGTGATGATTTGTTTAATCAAAAAAATTTACAGTACAAAGTTTTAATACAATTAAACAAGAGCTTTACAATAAAATAATTGTTTTAAAAAATAAAAATACACTATTTCAACTATAACCTAAATTATTATTATTAATATTAGTATTACTATTTGTTATATGTATTCATATTAATATTTTATTTGTTATTAAATAAATAATATATATATATATATATATATATATATATATATATATATATATAATATATATATATATATATATATATATATATATATATATATATATTTGCACAAAACTTTGAAGCTCATTGAAACTATTGAACCTTGTAGAATGAAGTTTTGTGAAATTGAGAAATTATAATTATTTTCTGAAATGTTATACTAATTCTGTCACTGCTCAATGGGAAGTGATAAACTATATTTTAAATCATAAAAATATAAATTCCCAAAAATAAAAACTTTTACCAAAATAGTGATATTATAAATTATAATATATATTAATACTTAAACACTTAAAAGAGACATTATCTTTTGTATAAGTTAAAAGTGTTTGCTATACACTACAGATGCCAATATCTTCATTAAAAATAAGTCACATTTTCAAATCTATTAAACATGGGGTCTATAAAAGCAAACTATAATATTTTCAGTCCATTCTTACTTATGAATAAATATAAACCCATTATAATAAAAATTCAAATATTTGTTAATGAAAAAAGGGGGAAAAAACTGTCAAAAACAAAAGACAACTTACTTTATAATATTTCAATATCTCTTTTTCAATTTCAATTCTCTTTTCAGAGTTAAATCCTGTATTAGTTTTGGGTTTAACATTTGAATATTTCAAAGAAGGATGAGTCTTTTTATCCAAAATATTTCTATCACTAATAGTATATTTTTTGAGAGAAAGTGATTTTTGGGAATTCATTCCCTACTCTTCCTGTAATTCATAATACATAAAATAAAGGTAAATTAGTTGAGTTAACAAGTCTTCAAAATGTTAAATGTTGAAATCCACTTTTTTGATATGCGTATATATATATATATATATATATATATATATATATATATATATATATATATATATATATATATATATATATATATATATATATATATATATATATATATATATATATATATATATGAAGAGCCACTGCAAACACTTTTCTTACTATAAATGTGATGAATGGAAACTTTTTTATTTTTTTTACTACTACTCTACTATGCCAAAAATTATTCTTCTGTAACTTCATTTTTCAAATGACTTTTCCAATTCTTTAATTACAATTTATTTCAGCTGGTTTTAATTTCTTTTAAAGTTTCTTTTACATTCTTTATTTACTTTCTTCATTATGATACTTTAAAACTCTTTGTACAATAGCAGACCTTAGATCAGTTGAATATGTTGATGAAGATGATACTGAGGGTTCACTCTCATGGTTTATACTCAAAGAAGAATTTTTTCTTGACATTGAGGATGATGACTGTTCCACAATCTCGAAGTACTCATCAGTATCTCAATGTTTTTTATTGCATCCTTTCATTTCATCTACAAATCCCTTTGAAGCTTTTCTTGAATAGTTTCAGAGAAAAAATATTTATCTTAAATTGTGAATCAGCAACTGTAATAATATGATCATAGGTAACAATAATTAAACCTAATATTTATGCTAGTGATTTTCATAAAACATTTTTCAAAGGCTTTCTAGAGTTCATTTCATTGTTTGTACATCATCTTCATTGCACATATCTGAAAGAAAATGTTGTAATGCTATGACATTGGTGAGCATAGAAGACAACACTCATTTAGGCCCTACTTACTACATTCTTTGTCATAAGTACAGGCTGCAATAAACATCAAAACTTTTTCTGGCAGTTGCCAGTCATGTGCACTTAGAACAGGAATTCAAGATGGTCAGGTATATACATAACAGCTGAAAAGCTCTCTAAAGCTTTTTGATGCTTCTCAGTAATAGATAAGTGATATCCCAGTAATTTTGATCTTGAATAATTATAATAATAATAATAATGTAATAATAATAATAATAAAACAATAATAATTTAGTAGTAGTAATAATAATAATGTGCACTTAGAACAGGAATATCAGGATGGTCAGGTATATATAACAGCTGAAAAACTCTCTAAAGCTTTTAAATGCTTTTCAGTAATATAGATAAGTGCTATTCCAGTAATTCTGATGTTGAATAATAATAATTCAATTCAATTCTCATGCTTTATTCAGGTATTTTACATTAACATGTTTACAATTATACAGTAGGTCCTAAACTATTAAATGCAATAATAATGATAATAACAGTGTAACTGTCCAATTCTTTGAAAAGGGGCTGCTTGGGGAAAACACTGTGGTTTGCTTTGAGCCCCAATGTTGAATAACATATACAATATTTTATTTCATTTAAAAATTCAATAAATTATAATAAGTTGCTACTCTAGTGAGTAACTGCAATAATATTAATGATAGAGCTTATTATGCTAGTAATACTAGCATAAAGTTTAATTAAGATATCACTTTCTATAATAGTAATAAATAATAACACAATGATAATAAATTATAATGATAATAATAATAATAATAATAATAATAATAATAATAATAATAATAATAATAATAATAATAATAATAATATAATAATAATAAATAATAATAATAAAATAATGATATTTATAAAAGTGATATATATATATATATATATATATATATATATATATATATATATATATATATATATATATATATATATATATATATATATATATATATATATATATATATATATATATATATATATATATATATATATATATATATATATTTGATGTACCATGTACAGTTTTATGACTGAGCCCATGTCAGAGTATGGGTCTAAACCCAAGTTCAAGTTACTTCAATTCCTATTGCAATTTCTATTTTATTTTTTTACTTTTTTTGCTCAAGATTCAATAATAATAATAATAATAATAATAATAATAATAATAATAATAATAATAATAATTTTTAATATTTTGAAAGGAAAAGTTGAAATTTGTTAGTACAGTATGGTATAGATTAACTAAAGAAAAAATATTACGTTGTATTCTGGAAATGAATTAAACTTAGTTTTTACTAATAGGAACCACTGGATCAAACTGCATCATAGGCTGCCTGTTAAAATGGAATGTTAAGTTCCCTTACGTATCATTATTAATTCTACTTTTTTCTAAAACGAAATATCTTTTTATTTAATGACCTCAACTAATACAATATTTCTTGTTTTATGCAGTAAATTGTGCTCTTTGGTTTCCTTATCTAAATCTTCAGGTTTCTGTTTAAACAATTCAGGAAGCATAATGTCATCAGTGAAATGATCAGAGAGAGACCTGTGGTTTAAATTTTCCAATTAACAAATCCAATTGTTTAGTCTTCATATGATGTCCTCTAATTGATTTCCCTCATGGTAAGGAAATCACATACTAAACTTAAAGAATAATTTTTGTATTTTATTTTCATCAATAGTTAGCTAGAAATGTTTATGTTTAATAAATTAGAGGTGATTTGATTTAAGTTTTCAAAATGTTTTTGTTGATTGATGTAAATATGATAATAATAATAATTCCTAGTATATATATATTTTTACTAGATCCCAACAGGCATACCAGGGATCATAACCAGGCAATAACTGGGGCTGGAATTTTGAAGGGACTGTGGCTAAAATTTGAAAAGAGGTCAAAAGCACTGAAATTTTAGGTTAAGAAAATTACATATAATTTTAATTGAGATTTATTTAATTATAAGGAAGGAGTAGAATAGTCAACATTCACTTATATTAATAATTATATGCATTTTCTCTGAAAAAAAAAAAATCAAAAAAATTACAGTGTTTGTATAATAAAAGTTTTAAAAAAGTACAAAAAATTTTGAAATTTCTTTTTCTGACTCACAATAGTGATTCAAAAGGTTTACTTAGGTAAGACCCAAAGTAAGAAAAAATGTAAGATATAAAATTATCAATATAAACTGTATTTATACATGTCATTGCTATTTTATTGCTGTGTATCGAACTTGTATCATTTAACTACATTATTTCAAAATTATTAGTTTGCTTATACTTTCAGTCATTATGGCTAAAAGATCAGCTTCAGCAGTATGGGAGTACTTTATAATTTTTCAGGATAGGCTTTAAATAGCTAAATGTAATATCTGCATGCAGGAAATTAGAAGAGAACCTCCAGATGCCCTAAGTAAAAAATTTTCAACCAAATCTTTATGGGGGGCAACTAAAATCAAAACACAAAGATGACATTCACTAGCAGAAGCAGAGGGAAAAAGAAACATAAAAGTAAAGAAAATATTGAAAAAGGAAGAAGAAAAAACTTTATTTTCTTATATTTTATTTGATTTAATTCACCATTAATAACTATAATTTGTCTTTTCAATTCCAGCAGGCAAACCCTGGTTTTCCCTGATTTATAGCCATGGCCTTGGTCATTCCATAGTTACAATTAAAAAAAAAAAAAATAAACATGAAGGTTTACCATCTAGATATGAAAAAATATATTTTCAACACAGAGTGGTTAATTTTGGAATGGTTCACCACAAGGTAGCTCTCATGACTTTTAAAAATGTTTGGATCAATATATGGATAATCAATTTATCAATTTATATAGAATGTGACCGCTTTTAAGGTAACATATTGTAGTATATATATTTTTGACTATCTTTATCAGAGATTTTACATATTAGTTTTGAGTTTAAATGGCTTAATAAATAGTATAGGTAATTGTAGCACTCACAGTTTTGGATTTTTTTAAGAAAGCAAGGTTGCTAAAACTAATAATATTCCTATGCATTGCAAGTTCGAGTGGAACTATTCATAGTGATTTGAAACTATATATATTATTATTAATGGTTTAATTTATCTTTAATTTATTTTCCTAAAAACTTTTCAAAATTTTAAAATCAAATTTAAGGTATAACATTTTTTACTTTTATTACAAATAATCAGTTTTATTGCACTATGAAAAAACGCTAATTGAGCAGGCAGTTTGAGATTAGTAAAAGTGAGTAGTTTGTCTCAATGCAAGAATAAGAATAGATCCGTTTCAAGGCTAGATTAACTTACACTATGAGTTTGTTATATGATCATAGGAATATAAAACTGTCAACAAATTTTGTAACTTTCGGAGAAAAAAAAATTTCAAATCCCTACACATAGTTCCAGTGGAACTGGCAATGCGTAGGTATATTGCTAGTTTCAGCAACCTGGTCTCGTACGAAAAAAATCCACTACTGTGAAATTTACAATGACCATAGCATGTTACATAGAAAATAGTATGGCTGGCTTGATTGTCTTCATGGAGAAAGTTGGGTATATTATGATCCATTCATAGTGAATGGCAATTCTGGTGATTATTATTATTATTTTTTAACTAGTACAGTCTTGATAGGACCTTATGGCTTCTAACTGTCCCTACTTTCTTACGTTCTTATGGCCCCCATATCTAAAAACCCCATGAGTACTGAGAATTTTACCAAATTCAATTTTTATATTGATACATCATTAATTAAGGGTGACTCAACTTTCCTTTAGGATTTTTTCTTTAATGCATTTATTTTTTGTAGGTAATTTCTATAGGGTAGAAAACATTTCATGCTTAGTACCGCCTAAATAAATACCCTTTCTTTATAGTTTTTGTACAATATTAAATTATATTTTAGTAAATTTGCATCGTTCTATACATTTTATCTCCTAGTACTGATTACGGTAAAAATTTAGTCCATCACCACATCTCTATATTTTCACTATATTGAAAATAAGGAGACAAAATATGCTGAAATGGATTACTCAAATAATATTTAAGCGCAGAAAAATAAAAATTAAAAAAAGTACGCGAAAACACCAAAATCCAAAAAAAAAAATTTTTGTTGTTCTTGAGAGCGGACCTAACCAACGAAGTTTAAACGCCGTCCTCCAATGCAGACTTCAGGTTCATCGCGAGTTTATTATGAGCAAGCGAATTACTCACAATGAGAGCTCGTGAGGGTCCCTCTTCCCCTCTTCAAAATAAAAAAAATTAAAAAAATTAATAATAAAAACAATTTTTATGCTCCGAACGAATACGAAAGCAATCTTCTTTTGACAATCCATTATTAATTAATTCAATTTGGTATTTAACAACTTTCAGATGTTGCTGGTTACTATTTTTCTTTAATTAAAAATTGTGAAAGTACAAAGATGTGGTAATGGACTAAATTTTTACCCTGAATGATATCATCTACCTCCACTCATTGGGAGATTTTAATTTTCCAGATATCGAATGGAATACTTTGAGTAGTATGGTTAATAGAAGTTCGGTATTTGTAAATTGTATTCTATTCAATTTGGCTAATATTTTCAATACTTATTTTGCGTCAGTGTTTACTGAGGAAAGATTTGATAATAGTTTAGAGAGTAATTCCTCTAGTAAATTTGTAATACATAAATGTACAACATTTGACACTGAGTTAAATGAAAAAAATTAAATCTATACTAGAACTATTGAACCAAAAAAGGCATCGGGTCCCGATGGTGTATATGGGAGAATTTTCCTATGTTCCTATGTTCCTATGTAAGTAGCAATTTTGCAAAGATATTGTATTTGATTTTTAAACGATCTATTACATTTGGAGAGGCACCTGAGGATCTGGAAAACGGCATATGTGGTGCTTATTTATAAGAAAGGTAGAAAGGAAGATCTAGGAAACTATAGGCCAGTTAGCTTAATATCTCTGGTTGAAAATGTTTTGGAAAAGTTACTGAAAAGTCATATAAAGATATAGAGAAACATTTGGATGATAACAAAAAACTGTATAACTCCCAGCATGGTTTTAGAAGGGTAGATATAAGTTCGGACTTAGTTTTATTTTTATCATACTTTACATGAATGAACTGATAACTAGGGATAGCATAGAGCTAGTCTTTGTTACATGTATTAATATTACCATTAATTACTTGTTTTGACAGGGACAGTTTCTGTAGGCCCGTATGAATTTTAACTGTTTTTTTTAATCTACTAATTCTAATGTTCAAAACGATTTCAAAACATAAAGCAGATTTTAAAATTTATAATTCAATTACTTAATACACTGTCAGTGTTCCACTTTTCATGAATTTGCCTTCCTCATCAAAATTTCCAATAATGTAAAATCAAATTTTACATTTTTCTAGTTTACTTTTAAATAGGGAGGAAAAATGCTATAAAAAAAAAAAGGCAATTTCTAGGTTTAATTAGTAAAATCTATTCTGGACCAGCCCCTGAAACTTGTGGTCGCTAACCACCAGTTAAACTAAATTGAAGTATCCCACGGTTTATACTGTGAGTATACCTAAAATATAAACTCTCACCCTCATTTGACATTTACTTCTCTTTCGTTACTTTGTTCTTTTTTCTGTCTCTTCATCTACTGGAACATTAGATAACTTTCGTAGTTTCGAAATGAAAACTCAAAAAGTTAATTACCGCCTTAAAAAAAACGTGCTTTATATATATATATATATATATATATATATATATATATATATATATATATATATATATATATATATATATATATATATATATATATATATATATATATATATATATATATATATATATATATATATATATATATATATATATATATATATATATATATATATATATATATATATATATATATATATATATATATATATATATATATATATATATATATATATATATATATATATATATATATATATAATATACGAGGAAGAGAAAAAGGTTGAGGTTTTCGAAATGAAGGGTGTGAGAGCTGTATGTGGTGTAGGTAGAAGGGTAGAGTCAGGAATATTAGAGTAGAGGGTGTGAGAGATAAGAGGAGATCAAGAGGAGGTTGGATGAGTAGTCAAGAAGATATTGAGGGACAGAGGGTTGAGCTGGGAGGATAATGCAGCTGACAGAGGATATATATATATATATATATATATATATATATATATATATATATATATATATATATATATATATATATATATATATATATATATATATATATATATATATATATAAGTGGTACAGTGGTTAAGTGTTTGACATATTGGCGCAATCATAATTATGGTTCAAGAGGCTGGGAAACCTCTTAACCAGTATTTCTCCCTTCCCACATACGGTTGCAGGAATATGAATGCTTTCTGCAGCCGACACCACCCTGCTTCAAGCGGGATATGGTGCTGAGTATAAAAAAAAAATATATATATATAATTAAGGTATAGTTAAAAATTATACTCCACAATACTCACATTGTCAAAGGAACAAAGGCAGAATCACGAATACATAAATGCTCCTCTGCCATTCATTCTAATGTAATTATTTACATTCGAAATTTATTTATTAATCTATTGATATATCAAGTGTATATATATATATATATATATATATATATATATATATATATATATATATATATATATATATATATATATATATATATATATATATATATATATATATATATATATATATATATATATATATATATATATATATATATATATATATATATATATATATATATATATATATATATATATATATATATATATATATATATATATATATATATATATATATATATATATATATATATATATATATATATATATATATATATATATATATATATATATATATATATATATATATATATATATATATATATATATATATATATATATATATATATATATATATATATATATATATATATATATATATATATATATATATATATATATATATATATATATATATATATATATATATATATATATATATATATATATATATATATATATATATATATATATATATATTATATATATTTATGTCTCCTCTGGTGGGCAAAGGCCGGAGTCCTACCAAATTCCACAAGAGTTGGGGAACACTCGGAATCTGATCGCTAATGGCCAACGTGACCAGATACACGGCGTTTAAAAGTGTGCAAGTCAAAGGAAGTTGGGAAAACAGATAAAGGGAGTGTGTTCCAGACTTTACCAGTAGAGTACATGTAAGAGTGAGCATAGCGGTTAAGTCTGGGGTCGGAGACTTGGACAGAGAAAGGATGAGACTGTGTAGAAAGTCGTGTCGCACGAGCCCTTCTCAATGGAAGAGGTATGCGACGTGAGAGTTCAGAAGAGCAATGTCCGTTGTAATAGCGATAGTATAGAGAAAGTGATGCAACAATT
>SEYY01009646.1:37500-42500 GCA_009176605.1 Armadillidium nasatum | reverse complement strand
GCCCCGATATAGAAAACTGTCAAAAAATTGGACCAAATATGATAAGATCAAAATGCTCCGTGAATTAGATATACTAATTTAGTCCTGCTAGTAGTAGAATACAAGGTTCTAAGAAACGAAACAGAATTATACAAACCACTAATGAGAGAGTCAAAGGATGGGTACTGCTCATAAAAATACTAATAATTTGGTCCACAAGATATGGAAAGGTGATGATTTAAATAGGCAGAAATAATGTGAATAAATATTTGCCTACCTTACTTTTAGGCTGCAGAAATCGTGATCAGAAACCGATGATAGCAATTGATCTTTCTTTATTCTTCTTCGCCTATTAAGACATTTCTTTGACGTGACTTAACATTTCCTCCTTCTTAAACGAAATATTTCTACAGACACGTTTCTATTTGTGTCTTTTACATTAAAAATCAATAATTTTGTGTCTTTTTTACCTTATAAATCAATAAATTTGTCTTTTTACCTTTATAAATCAATGTTTGTCTTTTTACCTTTTAAATATTTAAATTTGTGTCTTTTTACCTTATAAATTAAATAAATTTGTCTTTTTCACCTTATAAATTAATAAACTGATGTCTTTTACGTTATAAATCAATAAATTTGTGTATTTTTACCTTATACATCAATAAATTTGTGACTTTTTATCAAAACACGGTTCAGTATTTTCTCATGAGTAAACTTTGAGGTTTTATTTATTTATTTATTTTATTTATTCATTTATTTATTTATTTATTTAATTATTTATTTATTTATTTGAAGTTTTATTCTTCTTTTTTCAATGAAAGTAAACTTTTCAGTTTGATCAGAATTCTCATTCGATCCTCCGAATTGGGTTTCAGAGAAACATTATCTGAAGGATCAGAACTACCAAAGGAGCTTATCAATTTCATATCTGACGAGGATCATAAATATGATTAAAAAAATTGATGATTGTAGGATTCCTTTTAATTAATTGAAGATTTTTTATAGGTAAGAACTACCATAAAACCATCTATTCATTATTTATAGAAATTATTTTCTTCAAGCGAAATGAAACGCTAAGAACTCACTCACAGAATACCTATATCTATATGAATGTATCTATATGAATATATCCATATAAATATATCTATATGAATATATATATATCCTCCGGTGGGCAAAGGCCAGAGGCCTACCAAATTCCACTAGAGTTGGAAAAATCTCATCCTGATCGAAGAAGGCCAACATGTTCAGATACACGGCGTTTGAAAGTATGCAAATCAAAGGAAGTTTGGAAAACAGATAATAGGGAGTGTGTTCCAGACTTCACCAGTAGAGTACATGTAAGATTGAGCATAGCGGTTAAGTCTGGGTCGGAGAGTTGGACAGAGAAAGGATGAGACTGTGTAGAAAGTATTGTCGCACGAGCTCTTCTCAATGAGAGGAGGTATGCGACGTGAGAGTTCAGAAGAGCAATGTCCGTTGTAATAACGATAGTAAAGAGAGAGTGAAGCAACAATTCGAAGGGCAGAAAGAGATTGAAGAGAGTTAGTAAGAGTAGGAGATTTGATGAGACGAAAAGCCCTAGACTCCACCTTCTCAATGAGAGCTGAATGAGTGGAACCACCCCAGATGTGCGACGCATACTCCATACAAAGGCGAACGACACCCTTATACAGAGCAACTGGGGTGGCGTGAAGTAATTCTGAAGGCGCCTCAGAACACCCATCCTCTTAGAATCTTGTTTAGAAAGAGAAGTTATGTAATCTTTCCAAGAAAGATCACGAGAAAAAGAAACACCAAGAATATTAAGAACAGAAGATTTAATTTAGATATATATATATATATATATATATATAATATATATATATATATATATATATATATATATATATATATATATATATATATATATATATATATATATTATATATATATATATATATATATATATATATAATATATATATATATAAATATATAATCGGCAAAAAAGTCGGTAATATCGGTAAGTAAAAGTATCGGCATATTTTCATATATCGGCTTCGGGATTTTAGGTATCGGTATCGGTATTAAATATATATATATATATATTATATATATATATATATATATAATATATATATATATATATATATATATATATATATATATATATATATATATATATATATATATATATATATATCCGTGTGTGCATATGTGTGCGCTTACCCGAATATATGTGAGTACAGCTTCTTTAATTTGAAGATAAGAATACATTTGAACTGAAGATTTAAATTTTTTTTTTTTTTTTTTTTTTTTTTGTGAAAGTCAAAATCCTCTTTTAAAATAAAATTCCTTCTACATTCATTTTTTTTGGGGGATCTCCTCATTTTTATATACGAAGCTTATGTCTTTTTTTTCCCTTCTCAAAAGATTTTACAATAGGAAATGGAACATGAAAGAAAAAAATCTTGGAAAGAAAGCTTTGGTTTTCAGAGCAGAAGGAATTTGTTTGAAAATTTGCATTATCAAATTTATGTAAAGGAAATGTACTTCCGATTTTCGGAGCAAAAAACGAATTAATAAATAAATAAATAAAACAAATAAATAAATAAATAAATAAATAAATAAACTTGCAACTATAGAAGATAAATTTTGTCTTCAGTGCTTTAAAAGCATTGTCAAAATTACGAAGAAAGAATATGTGCAAAAGTTAAAAATTAATGAGATATATATATATATATATATATATATATATATATATATATATATATATATATATATATATATATATATATATATATATATATATATATATATATATATATATATATATATATATATATATATATATATATATATATATATATATATATATATATATATATATATATATATATATATATATATATATATATATATATATATATATATATATATATATATATATATATATATATATTATATATATATATATATATATATATATATATATATATATATATATATTAATATATATATATATATATATATATATATATATATATATATATAATATATATATATATATATATATATATATATATATATATATATATATATATATATATATATATATATAATATATATATATATATATATATATATATATATATATATTATATATCACCTCTTGTGGTCAAAGACCAGAGGCCTACCAAAATTTCCAACCAGAATTAATGGTAAAAGCCGAAAATCTGGTTACGTTAAAGGCCGACATGATCTTGGTACACGGCGTTTAAAGGTGTGTAAGTCATAGGAAGTTGGGAAAATAGATAGAAGGGAGTGTGTTCCAGACTTTAACAGTAGAGTATATGTAAGTTTGAGCATAGCGGTTAAGTCTGGGGTCAGAGAGTTGGACAGAGAAAGGATGAGACTGTATAGAATGACGTGTCGTAGGGGCCCTTCTCAATGGAGGAGGTATGCGACGAGAGAGTTCAGAAGAGCAGTATCCATTGTAATAGCGATAGTAATAGAGAGAGTGACGCAACAACTCGACGGGCAGAAAGAGACTGGAGAGAATTAGTGAGAACAGGAGAGTTGATAAGACGAAAAGCCCTAGACTCCACCTTCTCAAGGAGAGCTGTATGAGTGGAACCACCCCAGATGTGTAACGCATACTCCATACAGGGGCGAACAGCACCCTATACAGAGCAAGCAACTGGTAGATTAAGTTATTATATATATATATATATATATATATATATATATATATATATATATATATATATATATATATATATATATATATATATATATATATATATATATATATATATATATATATATATATATATATATATATATATATATATATATATATATATATATATATATATATATATATATATATATATATATATATATATATATATATATATATATATATATATATATATATATATATATATATATATATATATATATATATATATATATATATATATATATATATATATATATATATATATATATATATATATATATATACAAAATATATATACTGTGCAAAATGGTGTGAAGACGTGAGAATTAGGCTAAAAAACGTTTATTAGTTTCCACTTCAAATCCTCGGTTTATGTATTAAAAAATGATGATAAAAATGGTCCATTTTTAATAAAGGTCCATCCTTAAGGAATTATATTTTCCATATTTTTTCAAGATTAATGTAGTATAAAAAATATACATATAAAAGTGAAAGAAATTGAGCATGGAAATTTCTTTTATTAACAGTCTCAGAAGAATATCAATGTAAGGAGATAATTCTATTACTTTTTTTTTACTTTAAATTATTTTGAAATATTTTCCAAAGAGTTTATTCATTTTCAGTGGCAAGAATCATATTTACAGCAAAGAGATAAAGTCCATATTTATAAGGATTAGAATTAAATTAGAATTTTTAGAAAGCTATTTGTAATTGTTACCAAAAGAATTATTTTTTTTTTTTTCTCGGAGAGGTGACACTGGAAATTAAAGTGATTAAATTCAGTCGATTAATTTTAATAGCTAAAACTTACTCTGTTAGACAGTTGTTACTAATGATCAGTTTTGTGAGAAATAAAAGTTTTAAGCTTTTAGGCTTACATTAATTTTCAAAATTATTCGCTTCAATTAAATATAAATTTTCAAATTATTTTTGAAAATTTTTAAAATTCGAAATGTTTCTTTAATAAGAATCAATTGTTTTTTTCTTTTTGGTATTTTAATTCTAACTTAAAAGAATGAAACATTCGTCTCAATAACTAAATTAATAGAAAAATTAATAAAATAAATAAATAAATAAATATAGGAAGAGAGAGAGAAAGAAAGAAAAAGTAGTAAAAATTATAAAATTTTAGAAATAAAATAAATTTAAGAATATTTAAGAGTGTGTAAAAATTTTAAAAATGAAACATGCAATTATAAAACTAAATGAACAATTATATAAATAAATAAATGAACAAATAAATATATTAATAAATAAATATATAAATAAATTAATAAGGAGTAAAAACCAGAATG
>SEYY01009646.1:32500-35000 GCA_009176605.1 Armadillidium nasatum | reverse complement strand
GAGGAGAGAGAGAGAGAGAGAGAGAGAGAGAGAGAGAGAGAGAGAGAGTGAGAGAGAGAGAGAAAAGATAATAATAAAGTTTATTTAAAATAAAAAGAATTGTGCATGTATGAAAGGCATTTCACAGAATTTAAAAAAAAAATTTTGATAAGTAAAGCTTTAAAAAGAAATAAAAAAAAAATCAAGATTGCATTCTGTTTTTCTGATTTTCTGAGATACCATTCTTAAAATAAATAATTCAAAGAAGGAAACTGAAGAATAGAGAAATAGAAAGAAAAACAAAATCTTTTCAAGAAACTTCTTTTTTTTTTTTTTTTTTTTTTTTTACTTTATATCATCTTATCATCTCTTTTAAGAGTATGGAAAAAATTATCGGTAACAACTTCTTTTTATGAAAACTAGCTTGTAGAATCGCTCATATATATATATATAGTAGTATATATATATATATATATATATATATATATATATATATATATATATATATATATATATATTATATATATATATATATATATATATATATATATATATATATATATATATATATATATATATATATATATATATATATATATATATATATATATATATATATATATATATATATATATATATATATATATATATATATATATATAATATATATATATATAATATATATATTAGATATACTCCATACAGGGCCGAACAACACCCCAATAGAGAGCAAACAGTTGGGGTAGCGTGAAGAGATTACGAAAGCGCCTCATAACACCCTACTTCTTATTAACTTGTTTAGAATGAGATGTAATGTGATTTTTCCAAGGAAGACCACGAGAAAAAGATACACCGAAAATATTAAGAACAGATAAAAGTTTGACTTATAGTTGTGTGGAAGATTGTGTCGAGTGGAGAGATGGAGGAACTGATTTTTGAGGCATTGAAAACAACCATGTTTTCTCTGCCCCAATTTGAAATAACTGAAAGATTAGAGGCTAGTTGCTCCAAGGCTAACACTTCTCGAGTCTATTTACTGATTTTTGGAGGGACGTCTTTCAAATTGAAAGGAGTAATGAAGGGTGGAGTCATCAGCATAGGAGTGGATAGGAAATGAATGAACAGAGAGAAGGTCATTAATGAAAAGTAAAAAAAATGGAGATTGACAGAACCCTGAGGAACATCATGATATATATATATATATATATATATATATATATATATATAATATATATATATATATATATATATATATATATATATATAATATATATATATATATATATTATATATATATATATATATATATATATATATATATATATATATATATATATATATATATATATATATAATAAATATATATACTTAATCTATGAAACCGTTCTCAATTCTCATCTCCAATTCCTTCCTTTGATCTGATTTAACTCAAATAAAAGACAAAAATCAGCATTAAGAGGTTCCTAAATTTTCAATTTCTGGCTTTTTCTGTCCCACTTTCTAAATAATTTAAATTTTTCAATTGAAAACAATTTTTTATAATAATACCATTGTCTTTAATAAAACGAATAACACTGACATATGCTCTATTCTAAGAAACAGTCGCATATTGATAAGTTCCGGAAGCAATGTGGAAAATCCATGCACTTTTTAAAAATAATAAAAAAATATTTTTCTTTACATTATAAAATATATATTTATAATATAAATAATAAAAATATAATATAAATATTATATATATTATATATATATATATATATATATATATATATATATATATATATATATATATATTATATATATATATATATATATATATATTATATATAGTACGCGAGATGCTCCCTTTTTATTCAGTCCATTTTTCTGAATGCCTGAGCCCTTTCTTTTAATATGTTTCCCATTTCCCGAAAAGAAGCTTCTTAAAGGAAATAAAAAAATAAATATCCGAATCCTATATGATCTAAAAAAATTTATATTGACAGAATAAATAGAAAATAAATTATCGCAATATTTATTTAATTAATAATTTTTTTTCAGAAATATGTTACTTATTTTTACTGTTTATTTATAATATTTGCGGAACATATATAGCAACAATTTTTAATTAGAAAAAATTGTAATGCTCTTTTCAATTTGAGATCCTAAAATGTATTTTATTTTTTAATTAAGAAGTTCTCCTCGCCTCTCGAGGAGAGGAGCTTTTACAGGTAGATTAAACCTAGGACTTGTAAATGGGATCGAACTGGAGCCCTCAAACAAGTGAGTCAATCACCATACTGTTATAACAATAAATTAAAAACCAAAACAATAATTGAAATACAGAAAAGTTATCGAAATAGTTGTCTCAAATCCCGCAGAATTAAAATCTTCGAATTTTATTTTCTCATGAAAATTATTCTTAAATTTAAATTTGAAGTTTCAGTAACAAATTTCCCCCCAAAAAGCATTAAGCTTCTCCTTTCAACTGCAACAGTCATTTAATTATCTTGTTTTCCATTGGAATGAGGTACTGCACTCT
>SEYY01009646.1:20000-30000 GCA_009176605.1 Armadillidium nasatum | reverse complement strand
TACCTTCTCTTGGAAGGCGGCGTAGCTCAGTGGTACAGCTTTCTGTACATGTCTAACGGCGACGCTGTTGTCAATGGTTCGAATCCTGACATGCGGAAAAATTTTCTCTGATATATATACATATATATTATATATATATTATATATATATATATATATATATATATATATATATATATATATATATATATATATATATATATATAATTATAATTTTTTTTACAGATCACCACCATTTACGATCCGAGCCCTTTTCAAGTTGGGGAGATTATAAAAGAGAACGGAAGAGAACCCACCCAGCCCAAAACCTTTAAAAACTCAACTTCTTCACATCTCCCTCTCCAAAACACTTCCCAACTTTCATATCTTCTTCGATGGCTTTCCCATCTCACCTGTAAATAACATTAACATTCTTGGTCTTAAAATAAACACTAAATTATCTTGGAAACCTCATATCACAACGGTTGCTAAGGCGGCCTCTAAGAAGCTTGGAATACTGTTAATTTTGCCTGAATTTTTCTCTTCTGAGCACTTACTCCAATTATATAAGGGTCCTTATTCGCCCTTGAATGGAGTACTTTTCTCCCATTTGGAGGAGCCCCGGTTCCTCCTCTCTCCTGGATAGGGTTGAGTTTAAGTAAGGCTAAAAGATTAACTTACTATTCTCTACTTTCAAATTCTTTTGACCTTCTATCTCTGCGACATGACGTTGGCACACTATCTCTTTTCTATATGTACTATAATGTCAGGTGCTCGAGGGAATTGGCCTCTCACATTCCTCCACCATTGCATCTCCCTCGCTGTACAAAGGGTGCCTTGATTTCACACGAATTTAGTGTAGGTGCTTGAAACCACAGACTTGCCCGTTGTTGTGCCTCCTTCTTTCCAGCTACCTCTGTTTTGTGGAACTCCTTACCTTCATCTATTTTTCATCCTGCATTTAATTTTCCTCTCTTCAAGGCTTCTATCTGTGCCCACCTTACAGAAGTGCGTTAGGTTTGGATTTGGGTGATTTCTCTTCCACCTTTAATTTTTAAATACCCCCTCTTTGGAAAGGTGGTAATCTGAAAAAAAAAAAAAATTAAATAACCAAATCTTTTTAATAATCAGATAGATTTGAAACAACATTTCGCATTTGAAACGGCTCGAACAGCTTTATTATAAAGAAATAAAGTATGTTAACATCTATTAAATTGCATATTAAGCTAAAGGAATAAAATATTGATTATGAAAAACATCTCAATAATCTCCTATTTCTCAAGGTATAATTGGTGAACTATCTAACCATTACTCTATCAAGAATTACAAAGTGCAGATGGTGCAGCTATCTATCCTTATCCTTGATCTTCTTGGAAGAGATTTGATTTTCATTACGTTATCTATATCTCTAATTCTTCTTTTTCTCATTTTTTTTTCCTAATATCAGACTCATATATATATATATATATATATATATATATATATATATATATATATATATATATATATATATATATATATATATATATATATATATATATATATATATATATATATATATATATATATATATATATGATGAAAATAACAAATATTGACAAATTCAAATATCTTTCAAACTTTAACTTGCACTTTTAAACAAACTTTATAAACAAGCCTGATCTCAATGTAAACGTCTTTCATTGATTCATTTAAATACTGCAAACACTTCACTATTGGAGATATTAATATTCTCTTCTTACTTTCAAAGTGAACACTAGAAAAATGATTCTATATATATCTACATATAAATATATATATATATATAATATATATATATATATATATATATATATATATATATATATATATATATATATATATATATATATATATATATATATATATATATATATATATATATATATATATATATATATATATATATATATATATATATATATATATATATATATAATATATATATATATATATATATATATATATATATATATATATATATATATATATATATATATATAATATATATATATATATATATATATTATATATATATATATATATATATATATATATATATATATATATATATATATATATATATATATATATATATATATATATATATATATATAAGCTTATGTTAAGAAGTTGTCTGATATTTTGAAATACCTATATCAATTCAAAATACTGTATATCTAAAATAAATAGTCAAAATTTCCCTTCCATGGTGACAAGATGTACTGTACTTTTCCGTTTTAAATAATAAATAAAAAAAAATAAAAAATATAAATATATATATATATATATATATATATATATATATATATATATATATATATATATATATATATATATATATATATATATATATATTATATATATATATATATATATCTCTCTCTCTCTCTCTATATATATATATATATATATATATATATATATATATATATATATATATATATATATATAATATATATATATATATATATATATATATATATATATATATATATATATATATATATATATATATATATATATATATATATATATATATATATATATATATATATATATATATATAATATATATATATATATATATATATATATATATATATATATAATATATATATATATATATATATATATATATATATATATATATATATATATATATATATATATATATATATTATATATAATATATATATATATATATATATATATATATATATATATATATATATATATATATATATATATATATATATATATATATATATATATATATATATATATATATATATATATATATATATATATATATATATATATATATATATATATATATATATATTTCACCTCTGGTGAACAAAGGCCAACCTATAAAATTCCACCAGAGTTAGGGGGAAGTAGGGAACCTGGTCAAATTAAAAGACGACATGACATGATACACGCGTTTGAAAGTTCATAAGTCATAGGAAGTTGGGAAAATATTTTATATAATAATATATATATACTCTCTCTCTCTCTCTCTCTCTCTATATATATATATATATATATTATATTATATATATATATATATATATATATATATATATATATATATATATATATATATATATATATATATATATATATATATATATATATATATATATATATATATATAGATATATATATATATATATATATATATATATATATATATATATATATATATATATATATATATATATATATTATATATATATATATATATATATATATATATATATATATATATATTATATATATATATATATATAATATATAATATAGTATATAATAAATATATAATATAATATATATTAACTATATCTATACTATTACAAGAGAGATGAACGGAGAGAGAATACAAAGTAGGAGAGAGTACTACTATCTCTCATAATATATCTAATTCAATATATTACTAAGTTATATAGTACTTCTTACCCTAAATATATATATTATATATTATATAATATATTAATTATATAATAAATATATATTAATAATAAATATATATTATATAATATTAATAATATAATTATATATTATATATTATTACATATATAATATTATTATTAATTTAATATATTATTATTATATATTACTCACCTATCTAGTGATGTAATATCAATAGGCATCAGAGGATAATACCAATTAAATATAAATATTTACATCACCAGAAGTATAGGGGTGAAGTAGGATAAATATATTGGAGTCTAAATTTAAAGTGACCGTAATACATGACATGAATACACTGCGTTTGAATGATTATCATATAAGTCATCATGAGAAAAGTTGGAGTAATAAATTTGAAAGGTAAGGGAGTTAGTGTTGCAGAACATTTATGCACAGTAGAGTACATGTAAGATTAAGACATAGTGGTTATAGTCATGGGTCAAGAGTGAGATAAATGAGATAAGGATGATATTGTGTATTAGTAAACGATGAGGATGCGTACGAAGCTAGAGTACTGACGCACAGATGAGGAGGTATGCGACGATAGATTTCAGAAGAGTAGTGTCCGTTGTATTAGCGATATTATAGAGAAAGTGAAGCAAAATTCGTATGGCGCAAAGCTAGACCTGGAGTAGAACCTTATGAACTGTAGTAGAGCCAGGTAGCAAAGATCTGCATAGTAGGGCGAAAAAACGACCTAGTCACCGTCGCACCCCTTTATATTCTGGAGAGTCAGATGTGGTTATGAGTCGTACTACAACCCATAGTGATGTCGCCGACGGCTGACTCTACGGTGTGCAATACAGTTGGTCAATAAACGAATCATCCGCGCCTCATGTATTGATGACGAGCAAGCTAGACTAGGGTGAGAAGTGAAGATAATAGCTCATCTTAGGGAATCTACAGAACATATTACCAACTCACTTTAGAATTCTTGATTATTATATAGAAAGAGAATATAATGAAATCTTATTCAAGAAAAATATAACGAAAAAAGAAACACCAAGAATATTAAGGAGAGATGGTCTGAGTTGAGTGTTAGTCATTTTCTGAGTAAGAAGTAGTTGTAGTGAAGAGTTAGATATAGTTTAGAGAGATGGAGGAAAATTTATAGTTTTTTGAAAATCTATTAGGAAATCGACCAATGTATTTATCTCTGCCCAATTTATGAAATGCGAGAAATAAGATCTAGAGTTAAGCTTACTCCTAAATAGGCCATCCTCCTTGTGTCTTTAATATCACTGAGTTGTATGCATTAAGGAAGTGGATAGAGGATGAGAAGTAAGTAAGATGAGAGAGATATAGAAAGGCCATTGAGAGATAAAAAGCAGAAAAAGTGTAGCAAGTAGGATTAAGAAACATGAATCCGTAGGAACACATTTTATTAATAAATTATAGAATGACCGGTAGTACCATCTAACAGCAAGCTGCTATATAGAAATCTACACAGCTAAGCATACAAGAGATAACGGATAAGATTCCGAAAGAGGGATAGTATTGGATAATACAAAAGCTTGTCCAAACTCTATCGAGTGTATACTAACAAATAAAGATCACTGAAATCTACACGAAGAAATAGCGAAGGACCAAGAGTCAAGAGAAAAGGGAAAGAAGATCCCCAGTAAAACGTTCCTTTCGAAGTCATACTGGCGATCAGAAAAAAGATTAAAAGAATTGACATGTTTCCAAATATTCCTATAAATAATAGATTCAAAAACTTTAACTGAAATTAAAGAAATGAAAATAAAAATAAAAAAAAAAAAAAAAAAAAAAAAATAATATATTAATATTATTTATTAGTAATTAATTAAAATTTTAATATATATAATATATTATATATTATATATATATTATATAATATATATAATATATATAAATATAATATTTATAATATATATATATATATATATTAATATATATATATATATAATATATTATAAATATATAGGGGTATATAATATAAAATATATTATATATATATTTATAATAATATTATATATATATTATATATTTAATATATATATATATATATATATATATATATATATATATATATATATATATAATATATAATATATATATAATATATATATATATATATATATATATAATATAATATAATATATATATATAATATATATATATAAAAAAAAAAAAAAAAAAAAAAAAAAAAAAAAAAAAAAAAAAAAAAAAAAAAAAAAATAATATATATATATATATTATATATATTATATATTCTTAAATTTTTTAAATTAATATATATATATGGTCACAGGATATAAAGTTCTTTAAGTCGAGAAATTGATAAAAATGAGAGTTAAAAGTAAAATATTTAATGATCATCTCTACCATAATAACCCTCTACCCAATTGTGAAAAGTCTTATTATACTCAGGTCATATTACTATATAAACTTTATCCAGCACTTATAAAGACGTGGTATGATTCTTATTGATTTTTCGTAAAATTTAGCGTGTTCTCGATAAAATTTACAACTTACTGATACTTTTATTAGGTAAATTGATTCCTATATCTATAATGAATTATGAAGTATGATCGTTCGATATTAATTTATATTATATTTACGGAGTATAAAGTAAGATACATTTAATGTCAATGTCCACAAGAGGAGTCTCTTAGCTATTAATATTTAAGGAATATTAAAATTGCAAAAAACATTTGAACGAATAGAATAAGGCTTTTAGAATCCAATAATATTAATAAAGGTATATGTGCACATACATCAGGTACATAATGTTAACCTAAAATAACCTAATAACACAAATTAAGAGGTAAGTATGTTGAATAATTTGGTATGTTTTGGTGAACAATCAGGTAACTACATGAAAATCTTAAAAGGGTTTCAGCAAATTAAATATTCTTCAAACCATTAAATTTAAAAACTCATTTGAGTCACATTGAATTTATTTTTTAAAAAAACTTTTATTTATTTATTTTTTTAAAAAACAAAAAAAAAACAAGATTTCGAAATTGTTAAAATTAAAAGTATGATATTGCTCATTGAAAGTTGTGATTATTCTACACCTTATCAACTTATTCCAATAAGTGACCACATGAATATTATTAATATATTATATATATTATAATTATAATTTTTATAAATATATATTAATATATATATTATTTTATTAGTAATATATTATATATATATAATATTAAATATATATATATATATATATATAATATATATAAATATATATATAATATATTAATATATTATGAGAGATTGGAGTGTAAGTATCGTATGTATTACTAGGCACGGTATCGGTAAGTACCGAACAATATTTTCCGATACCTAAGTATCGGGTATATCGGCATTCAGTGATATCGGCCTTTTTAACAGTATCAAGTATCGTATCGGTAAATAAAATATGTCAACCGAAAACATATACCGATACCGATACCAGGTCTAATAATTCAGAGTGAAGAAACTACGAATAATTCTACTTTATTCTACCAGCCTCCTAACATAGAGGAAATGATCGGTAATATGATATTTATTTCGGAGGTTAATTATAATACAGTGAATGGCAAATGATTTTTGCAATTAGAATAAAAATAATTCTATATATACTAAACTTTTAAATATATGAAAATAGAATAAAAATAAAGTTCGAATCATTAAATAAATATTTATAAATAATGTATCAAATTTACAGAGGAGAATGAAAAAGGATACTCTCATAAATACACAAGTATATATATATATTATGATGTATTTGACTGATAGGTAATATTAATTATATGCATTACATATGAATATTACATAATCATATCTTAAGAGTTATGTTTTATAGTATTATTAATTATAAAAGTACATAAGTTTAAAATGAGTTAATATTGAAATTATTGTATAAATATATATATTTTGTATTATATTTTATCCAATATTAATATAATAATATATAGTTCCGCTTTATTGTTTAATGGAAAGTGAGGTAGATAAATTGAGTGTGGGAGTTATGGGGATATAAGTTTGCTTAGTATAGCGGTTAAAGTGTATGGTAGAATATTGAAATAAGATTTGGGATTAATGAAATGATTTGTGAAAAACAAGGAGGCTTTAGAGAAGGAAAAAGGTGCATGGATCAGGTTTTTACTTTAAGAATGATTGAAGTAAAAAAAGAGAGAAAAAGGGAAGGATGTGTATATGTGTTTTATGGACTTAGAGAAAGCTTATGATAGGGTGGATAGGAAGTTAAAAACCTGTGATGGAGAGGTTTTAGTAAGGGATGTAATAAATTGGTAAGAGAAGAAAGTAATATATGTAGGGGAATATTATAGCATGCAGCTTTAATTAGTGGTAAATAGTCAGAAGAGACGTGGTAATGGAGAATATAGAGAATTGATATGGAACGTGCTCATTTTTGAGTGTGAAATAATGTGTTGAGAGAGATGGCAGTTGTGGCGAACTATATGAATTATCGCAGTGCTTCGTATTTTCACATTTAGTATGATTAGATTATATAATTGGTAGGATGTGTGTTGTAGTGAGAATATAGAGATGCAAGCCGTAAAGGGTGACATGAATGATCATCTAGGATATAAGAGGATTATTATGGAATGATGATTATTATTAGAGTAATAATATGTCCGTGAAGACTGTGTACTATGTCTGAGTCATGAAGTCGATCAAACATGGGTTAATTAATGTTTTGCCGCTGGTTATAATGAAGTTTGTAAGTTGTGTATAGTAGTGTTTACGAGTGACGCAGGTAGAAGAGTAAGGAATTAGTTTTATGGTGATAAATATGTCGAAGAGGCGTATAGATCAGGTTTTTGTAGGTGGGTGAGATGAATTGCTAATTAAGGTTGGGAGGGATAGATTGGAATGGGTTAATTCTTTTTAAATATCTGGGTGTGAATATCGAGGGGGAGATGGTTGTGCGTGGTGACGAAGTGATATAGAATATAGAGAGGGAGAAATAGTTTTGGGAGGCTTGAGTTGTGTATATTGGTAAGAGATTGTGATACGCTGAACAGAGCAAGTGACCAGTATAGAAAATGTTTGCAAGAGAATGTATGATAGGGCGCGGTTGATATAGTAATGGAGCGGAGAGATGGATAGAGGATTATATGCCAGAGACAACCAAAGCGATATAAGCATACGAAAGCTTGTTTTGAAGTAGATGAGGGTCTAGCAAGAGCGTTATAGTGATGTAGACGTAGTATAGAGGAAATGAGGAGTATATGAGAATAGTGAGAGTAAAGTGCAGATGTACTGTGAGGGAGAAACAGGAAGTGTAATAGGGGTGATGGAGAGAAGCTGATGTCAAACATCTGCGAGGAGGTGCAGTTTGAGGCGAAGTTTGTAGCGGACTGAAATGAGGTGAAGAGATTTAGGCTACAAAAGGTGGGGTTACTAATCGAAGTTGACAGGGTTGCAGAGGGAGGGGAGGGACCTAGGGGACGGTTGGTTATGGGGGTTCAATATATGTAGGATACGCACGTAGTGATTATCAATGGTAGGTGACATATGCGGGAGCTATATTATACCTATCGGATGTTAAATATATATTATAAATAACTTAAGTCACTAATCAGTGTATAGTCAGTTTGATCGTCGAGGCATGGTGTACGTTATAGGAGACGTACAACCGTGTGGATATCGTATACGGTATTTTTTGCATGCCTCCGCTCATCTTGAGTAATCGCGCCACCTAACCCTTATCTTTAGGTATCCGCGAGGAGAGAAGGCGAAGGAATCCGCAGGGGGCCATAACCAGAAAATTGTGGAGTAATCTCCCATTCATGGGTAAGATCCTTAAAATACGAGTTAATTTGCGGGGGTCTGGGATCCCGGATAGAGCAAGGTTCTAGAGGCAAAAATCTAAACAGTATCAGCTCTCCGAGGACGCCTTCACGCAACGTTGTGATATGAGGTTTTCCAAGATCTTTGTTTTTTAAGACAAGAATTTGATATCTGGCTCTCTAATCTCCTAATAGTATATGATATGTAAAGCCATCGATAGAAGAATTATAGAAAATTTGGGAATGTATTTTTGATAGAGAAGGAGATTAATGAGTAGTTATATGATAGTTTATTAAAGTAAGTTATAATATTTTATCAAATGGAGTATTATGTACTATTGAACCTCACACAGGGAAATTTACATATTACCATCAATCAACTCAAGAAATAAGATAATATTACGTGTAAAGATATGTATAGTCGATATAAGTCACAACTCAGGCATAATTCATAAATAAAGGGAGTCGAGATTTGATAATTAGAGATAACAAAGAAATGTAATAAGAGTTGAGTCTGCAAGCATATACGAATGATGTATCTAACAGGCAAACGTTGATCCACAGGCTGTAGATGAGCGCAGTGGGTAGAATAGAACTGATTAAGATTGAACAGTATAGAATAAACGTAATTAAGTTTAGGAGAGCTACTCCATAAGAAGAGCCAGCATGAAAAAATATGACGATTTTTCCTAAATCTTAATTATGTATAAATTATATTAGTTTATTGATATTTGATTAGTTTATTATGATCTATTGGATA
>SEYY01009646.1:7500-12500 GCA_009176605.1 Armadillidium nasatum | reverse complement strand
AGTTTTGAGTAACTGACATTCAAAAGGGGGTAAGTGGAAAGTCAAATTTATTTCAATTAATCAAAAACAATATATATATATTATATATATATATATATAATATAATATATATATATATAATATATATATATATATATATATATATTTTTGGTATATTCTACTTGTGAATAAATGATTTTCTTGGATTTCGTGACTTCCATGTCTTCATCAATTCGCAAACGTCAATTTCCATTTCTCTAAATTCGGAAAATAACTTCTTCCTTATAGAACATTTATGTTTCTCCTTTCATAAATATTAAATTCTTTAAATTATATATATATATATATATATATATATATATATATATATATATATATATATATATATATATATATATATATATATATATATATATATATATATATATAATTGGAAAAGACATTTCGACGTCTGAATCGATGAAAGTAACCCCTCCATTGGGCATTTACTGATAGAAAGTCAGGTTT
This sequence comes from Armadillidium nasatum, assembly GCA_009176605.1. Taxonomy (NCBI): domain Eukaryota; kingdom Metazoa; phylum Arthropoda; class Malacostraca; order Isopoda; family Armadillidiidae; genus Armadillidium; species Armadillidium nasatum. Next base: position 12,014 of record SEYY01009646.1, on the reverse strand, counting down.
GGATGGTGCTTTCCTCTGCACATAGTTGCCCTCTAGTTCGTGTTTTTCAAATTTCATCTTCTTTTGAAGGTATCTTTACCGTACCACTTGAATTTACATTAAAATTCCGTCACATTCCCACCTTCTTTTCTTTTTTTCACATGTACCCCACAGAAGTATAGATATATATTCTAATATTGTCTTTTTTAAAACAGCTTAACATTGAAAATAAAAATGCCTCTGAGATGTCAGGAAGAGAGGTATCTAAATTTTTCGTCACTTGAGAATTGGTGGTTTCAGGTGGTGAGCTATGTGTCATCAAGACTTCCCCAGGCCCCACCAGTCTGTTCTTGTGAAGGTTCTTCGTATTTCCTTTAATATCTTATCATTTTCGGTCTTTTTTTCTAATTTCCAATTAGTAGGAAAACATTTTTCTTCTAGATCTCACCTCTTGTTCTTAATCGAGACTAATTTACTTTACTCTGAGAGCAGACTCTTCTTTATTATCTGTTATTTTCTCTATCTTTAGCTTTCTTCAAAACGCAGCTGCTGTGAATGTAAAAGCAAAGGTGTTATTTGTTCTCATGTCTCTAATTTGGAATCCTCCAAAATTTTCATCTTCTGGCTTAGACCAATCTACGACTAAATTAATGTTTAGTTTTTATCTCCTAACTCTCTTTGACTATCTAAATTACAAAATAAAGCATATCATCTGTTCTTCTATCTTTGAAATCTTCGTATTAGATGACCTCAATGTTCACCATCTCCAATAGCTTTCTTCTAGTTTTCAAGATATAGCCGGTGAGCGTGTCTTTCATTTTTCTATCCTTGGAGCTTTGGAGACGAATCCAACATTCTATATCTCTTGATAACTTATAATAATTCTTCCTCTTTATTCTGTTTAAACTCTTTCCACAGTTAAGTTCCCTAGGTCATCTTATCTCTGAATTCTCTTTAATCTTTTTAAGTCTTTCACACTAAAGACCTCTTCCTACTGATACGAAACGTTTTTGTCCCCTCTACTGTAATAAAACATTTTTGGAATTTCGGCACCGTAAACTGGTCAGGCGTGCAGTCTTACTTTTTCGATTTCCCCATAGTATGTTTATTGCATCTGCGAGAGTGATCCTTTGAACTATGGGGAGCGTATAACAGAGGTCATTCTCTCCAGCATGGAGTCATACATTTCATAATTTTTTCCTTAACTGAAACTTAATAAAACTTGGTTTAACTTTTCTTGTTCTCGGGCATTTCGTATTAGAGATGCTGCCTTCAGTTATTATCCTTCTCTACAAACTCAGGAAGTTCATGAAATTTACAGTTGATCCCAAAATTGTGCAAAATCTATTCTCCGCAAAGCTAAAAGGAAAAAATTTTTTCTCTGCATAAAATGCAATAAGCTTTCTGATTACATCACATGTCCCAGTGTCGATTTGCAATCATTGCTAATAACTCATTCATAGCTCTCCGTGATAGGTTAACTACTCTTATCTCTTTACCGTGTGGTATTTCTATTCTGGAAATGATACGAATTTTGAGTACCTGAAACTTTTGAACTATATATTTTGTAACCGTTGTTCATAAAAACTTCTTTTCATAGTTATGTTCTGTACAACCACTGATTCAAATTGGCCAAGCAATTCTGAAACACTCTGTATAAATGAAATTAACAATTTATGCCCAATTACTATTCATAAAGATAAAGCCTAAAATCCTTTTTAAAAAAAGGTTCATAAAGTCAGATAAATTTTAGTTATTACCGGGATGGTAACAGGTGAAGACAATTATAAGTCAAATTGATTGATTTTTAATATATTGATATATTAGTGTCAGTTCATATAAGAGAAAAAAGTTGCTTCAGAAAAGTGACAAAAATAAATATTAATGAAAACAAGAGAAAAAGTATAAAGGAAAAAGAATTGAAAATGGGATAAACACAACGGTGAAATAATTTTTTTTTTATTTCTGGTTCAAAAGTTTTTGAAGAAATTTGAAAAAAAACCATGAAATTAATCCAAAACTTTAAGAAAGATATTCAGGAATCTTTTTTCAAGCATAAATCCTATCTATCTATCTATCTATCTATCTATCTATCTATCTATCTATCTATCTAATCATTCAACCTCAATATCTATCTATCAATGAACCAATTAATCAATTTAAATATCTATCTATCTATATATCTATCTTTCCATCTATCTACTTATTTATATATTATATTTTTTTTAAATCTTTTCAACTCTTTTTCTCTCTTCTTATACTCCTTTATATACTAATAATAAAGGAAAGAATATTAAAACTAATTCCACAATAATATAAAGCAATTATTTTGAAGGTATTTAAATAAGCAAAAATTAATTTTTTAATTTAATTCAACAAAAAAAGACTACGAACATAAACCAATCAGTTACACTTTTAATTAATTAATTTAATTTCATTAATTAACACATTAAAATATGGGAAAATTAAATAAAGCACGTCAAGGCTTTTATTTATTATCCAATTTTCTTATAATGTTTTTTGAGTAGGTGGGAAAAACATCGTAATAAAAGCAAAATCAGCAAAAATATATATAACTTATTATTAAGATGTTGAAACTAACGTAAAATTTGGAGAATGTTATGTATATAAAAAAAAGTTAAGTATTATTATGTAACATTACGTGAAAATTTGAAAATTTTTCTTTTAAAGTTTCATTTAGAAATTTTTTTTTACTCAAATTTTTTTGCTAATAAAATTTTATTGTGCTGTTATGGATATTCTCATAAAATTTGGCCTGTTTTAAGATCGGGAGTGTCAAAGACATTAAAAGAGGCTACGAATGAAAGTAATAATTTTTTCTTTCTAATTAATTAAAAAAAAACATTCACTATTTTTAATAAATGAAGCATTATATAGATTTAAATCAAACCTTTGTAAATTAAATGGTGTGCAATGAGCAAGATATAATGTAAATTATGCACAAGATATATATATATATATATATATATATATATATATAATATATATATATATATATATATATATATATATATATATATATATATATATATATATATATATATATATATATATATATATATATATATTATATATATTTTTTATTTTTATGTTCCTAAAAACTTATTTTCTTATTGATTTTCAATTGAACTTAATTCAATTAAATTTTAGTAAACTTAAGAACATTAATTTTAAAATTAATTTAATTTTAAATTTAATTTATTATTATTATTAATATTATTATTATTATTATTATTATTATTATTATTATTATTATTATTATTATTTTATTATTTTTATTTATTATTTTATTATTATTATATTATTATTATTTTATTATTATTTTATTATTATTATTATTATTATTATTATTATTATTATTATTATTATTATTGTTATTATTATTATTATTATTATTATTATTATTATTATTATTATTATTATTATTATTATTATTATATATTATTATTATTATTATTATTATTATTATTATTTATTTTTTACATTATTATTTATAGGTATTGTTATTTAAAAATTATTCGATTCAAATGCAATCAAAAATTTATCAATTAATTCATAAAATATTTCTTTTCTTATTTTCAATTTATATTTTTAATTTTATTTTTTATTTTATTTATTTTTTTATTATTCACTTATTTATTTGCATTTTTTCATTTTTCCTCCAATTTAATTAACATGTATTTTTTTCCTTTGTTTATTATATAATACTTGTTTTCCATAAATGATGGGAAAATAACAGATGTATCCAGAAACTGAGCGGATCAGTGATCCACTCATGAAGCAATCATATCGCAACACTTGTAAAAATAATTGGCAATCAACAATGACCTTGGCTGAATACTATTAACATATTTCATATGATAATCAGGAGTGAAAAAAAGTCTCTAATTCATCACAAATATCTTAATTAAAAAGGTGTTTAAGTTGTTAATAGTATTGAATTTGGAAAAAATTATCAGTGAACGGTCAGTGATCTGCTCAGTTTTTGAATGAGACGAATATATTTTGTGGCTTGACGAACTTATTTTTAGTGCAACTACCATACTACCAATCAATGTTTAAGACCCATAATATATTTATACGATCATGCAGGTCATGAAACTGGGCGTGTAGGTCGGACTGCTCAAATCAAAACCAATTATTTGTTTGGTATTTCTTCATGAAAGAATTTAGAACCTGAAAAAGAATAATGAAACTCCTTGTTTCTATCATATGAACCCTGACTAGCTTGTAAAAATGTATTGTGTCTGATGAAATCATCATGAGTGGTAAGACCTGCCATAAAAAGTTTGGGATCATACCTGACATGACAATGTGTGGAGACCTTAGAAATCTTCTTTAATTTTTGGCTCAGATCAAGGCATGTGATAGAGTTAAGAATGAAATTGTCAAATTGACAGCTGGCATTTGATATTAGGTTAAGTTCATTCAACATGAAAAACTGCAACGTAAACTTTTTTTTGAAAAGAATGTATTATTTAAATGAAATTGTTAAAAAAACTTATAAAGTCAGA
>SEYY01009646.1:0-2500 GCA_009176605.1 Armadillidium nasatum | reverse complement strand
GTCGGGGCTTCTTTTATATAATATAGAAACTTCGCTTTTAGGGATTTTAATTTCCCACGAAACAATATCCTCAATGGCAGTGAAACGGTGGAGACGTAACATGTTCTTAATAGTGGCTTGGAATATGAACTGAATATCAGGTTAACACACTCCACGTTGAGTTTGAAACTGAATAGATCAAGTTAACCAATAAGAGATGGACATGAATCTGACGTCATGTTTATGATAGCCAGTAAGAATTGTGAGATTTATGATCTGACTGTTGGAGTTGTTTGGACTTGTTTTATCTAAGAAGAGAGGCTACGGTGAGGAATGCTCGGTATTTAGATTGCCTGAGGGTCTTTTCGATGCCTAAGTAATAAAAATGAAATATTTAGGGCAAATATTTTTCCAAGAAGAAGAAGGTCAATATTTCTTTGAAAAAAAAAAAGGGAGATTAGGAAATCTTTGTGGTTAAGAAAAAATAAAACTCTGAGTCCCTTTTTCAAGGAAACAGTTATAAACAGGTTGACTGCATATTTTCAGGTGCTTAGTAAAAATATTTCAGTATGCTGGTGAGGGAATCAGGTGGGTGGGGGGTATGAGGGAGGGAATGGGGGAGAAAAAAATCCGTATAAAAGCAGAGATATTCTAAGACATAGCATTAGATTCTACAGCTCTCTTTTACTTCGAAGATGGACTCTCCCCGTGTATTCAATTGTGTTAGTGTGCCTGAACTTCTCAACTGGGAAATCGAGTTCAAAAATATAAAGTTTGCTTTTCAAAGAAGATTCAATGGTGAGCATTATTTCTCATGCACTTCATCAAGACCCAGTAAGAATAGGCCCTTATTTATCAGCATTCAACAACTACGGCAGATTTTTGATACAGTTTATTTTTGGAATTATGAGCAATATTCACAATTATTTGGAGCTAAAATTCCTGGAGACGAAATCTCTGAAATTTTAAACCCTATTCTGGAAGAAAAACGTATTGTACTAAGATATTCATCAAACTCAGAAGGTAGTATTGTAGATGTAAGATTAAGAATGCATTGTAAGGAATCAGACGAATTTGTGTTCACCAATTACGGGTTTACACTCGACGGGATAGATCAAATAATCGATTTTCTTAAATTACGAGAAGAATTTGATTCAAAAATTGAGAGAGCTATAAAATTCGATGAATATTTAGAAAAAGCTTATATGATACTCTATGCTCTGTATAAAGAAAAGAAAAAAACAGATCCATGTATCACAAGTGAAGAAATAATGAAAAAAGTCGACAGAAACGAGTTCGGAGAACGATGGAACGACGAAGTGCTTAAAGTTCAAATAAAGGATCCTGAAGCTTTACACATTCCTGCTAATAGCATCTTCAATTATATAAATGCTCGGTGTAGAACTGACTTAAAATATAGTATCGAAATTTGGGATATGATGGACTCTAATTTATAATTTCTAAGTGAAAAAATGTTATTAAGTGAAAACATTGTTAAAATGTATATATATATATATATATATATATATATATATATATATATATATATATATATATATATATATATATATATATATATATATATATATATATATATATATATATATATTTGTGATAATAAAATAATGTTAAGTGTAACCATTTTTGTCAATAAATAAAATATTTTAAATCTTGATTTACTCTTATATATATATATATATATATATATATATATATATATATATATATATATATATATATATATATATATATATATATATATATATATATATATATATATATATATATATATATAATTCGTTGTTATTTGAAAACAATGTTAATAAATAAAATGTAAATACTCTTTTGTTTTTTCTTTACCGACCCTCAGACATATATAAATATTTTTGTTATAAATATTCTTTTTCATTCTTGTATTTGTAGCTGGTAAGAATGGATGTTGATAAATTTATGTTTCGTAGTCCTGCAACTTGTTTAATAGCAGGGCCTACAGGATGTGGAAAAACATTTTTATTATTAAATATATTAAAACATGCTGAAATGTTTGAAGCAGAACCTTCAAAAATTATCTGGTGTTATAACGTTCACCAAGAAAAGTTTAACGAGTTTAAAAATGTAATTGACTTTCATGAGGGTATTTACGATATAAAGTCGTTACAGAGTACACCAGGACATAAAATAATTGTCTTGGATGATCTGATGCATAAATTAAACGAGGATATAGCTGAGACATTTACGGTTTATTCTCATCATATGAATATTTCTGTGTTTTTTATAACTCAAAATATCTTCCATAAAAACCGATACATGAGGGATGTTTCATTAAACACCCAATACTTATTCTTATTTGGTCAAAGACGTGATATGAGTCAAGTAAATATATTATCTACACAAATGTTTCCTACACAACGTAAAGAATTTCTAAAAATATATAAAGAGACAACATCGAAACCTCATGGTTATTTATTGTGTGATCTCCATCCTAAGAACAAGTTTAGAGTTCTACTTCGAACAAATATTT
>SEYY01009645.1:0-14307 GCA_009176605.1 Armadillidium nasatum | reverse complement strand
CAACACACGCACGCACACGCACACACTCTCTAGCATTTAAATTGATCAAACAATTTAAATTTGATGATTAAGCAGAAATATTGAGAAAGTATAAACTTTTGTCAACATTAAAAATTAAAATATGATTTATGTTTTTGACTTGTCAATAAAAAAAAATTTTTTTTTCCTTTAATTAATGAAAGTTGAAAATAAAAATGGCAGAAGAAATTACAAAAACATTAATATAAACAGATAAATACTACATGAACATAAGTGTTAAAAAATTGGATTTTTTAAAAAAATTAAACTAAAAGCATTTTTTTTTTTAACGTAGGCCTTTTATAAAATTAAAATACAATTAAAATATAAACAAGAAAAAAGGAAATTAAAATTACCTCCCAACTTTTGTTTTTAATGCTTAACCATGTGTCTTTTTAAGTTTCCTTTACGATCACATTCATAGGAACAGTCAGAACATTTAAATAATTTTACATTTGTGTGTGTAAGCATGTGTAATTTTAGGTTTCCTTTATGATTACATTCATAGGAACAGTCAGAACATTTAAATAATTTTACATTTGTGTGTGTAGTAAGTATGTGTGTTTTTAAGCTTCCTTTCTGATTACATTCATATGAACAGTGAGAACATTTAAATAATTTTACGTTTGTGTGTGAAAGCATGTGTAATTTTAGGTTTCCTTTCTGATTACATTCATAGGAGCAGTAAGAACATTTAAATAATTTTACGTTTGCGTGTGTAAGAATATGTGTTTTTAAGCTTCCTTTCTGATTACATTCATATGAGCAGTCAGAACATTTAAATAATTTTACGTTTGTGTGTGTAAGCATGTGGGTTTTTAAATGTCCTTTATGATTACATTCATAGGAGCAGTAAGAACATTTAAATAGTTTTAAATTTGTGTGTGTGAGCATGTGTGATTTTAAGTGTTCTTTCCGATTACATTCATAGGAGCAGTCAGAACATTTAAATAATTTTACTTTTTTTTTTTTTTTTTTTTTTTTTTTTTTTTAAATACTCCTTCCTTGAAGGGTTTTGCTTTAAATGTTCCGCAGTCAAACCTTGACTGTAGGGAGTCATTTATTTGTAGCTTTATTTTCCCTCTTCACTCCTTAACCACCTCCTAGGACCAATCTCAATATTGAGATGCTCTTTTTTACTACCGTCTTAGTTAATTCAAGCGAGGTGATCGACACTGGTAATCTATTTAGTTGTTCAATGAGGCTCTTTTTGATCACGCCCATCGCTCCCACCACTATTGGGATTATTGAGATGTTATCAATAGTTCCACATTCTTCTCATTTCTTGCTTTAATCGAATGTATTTTATTTCCTTCTCTCTTTCATATGCCGCCAAGTTGTTATCGAACGGCACTCCCACCTCTATTATGTAGCATTTTCGTTCCGTTTTGTCTTTGATCACTATGTCAGGTCTATTGTGGGCTACTCTGATGTCTGTTGGAATCGGGCAGTCATACAAGATCAGAGCCTGGTTGTTTTCTACTATTTCAGGAGGGTTATGTTTCCAGTAATTTGGGGCTTCTGTTGTTATGTTGTATTTTCTGCACAGTTTAAAATGAATTATTTTACATATAGCATCGTGTCTATCAGTATATGTACCTCTGCTTAATAGGATTTCACATGCAGATAAAATATGAGGCACTGTTTCTGGATGTAATTGGCATATTCTGCATGCATCGGAAATATCTTCTCTTTCTATATGTTTTCTACGCCACCTCGTTCTTACTAATCAGTCTTGTGCTGCCCTTATCATTCTCTCTTCCTCAGCTTGCAAACCTCCTTTACAGAATATCTCCACTGATTTTTCCTTATCTACGTAAACTTCATCAATTATTTCTTTATATTCTTTTGCAATTACTTGTTGTTTCCATTGATTTATATGCTTTGCCTTTCGTTTCTCTTCAAATTTATCTTTAACAATTCTGATCTTTTCTTTCTGTGTTTTTTCTTCCCACCTTTCACTTCGTTCTACGTTTATTTGGTACATATTCAAGTAATCATCTTTCTTTTTAATTAATGAACTTATTGCTGGTTTTATTCTTTCATGATCATGTACCCACTGAAGGTATTTATTTTCTGTATTTTCTAGGTATTGCCCTAATCCAATTATTTCTCTTTTATATATGTAGTCGATTTCCACAAGCCCCATGCCTCCTTCTTTGCGTTCGGTATACATTCTTGATAGAATTTGTCCTTTGTATATAATTTTATTGGCATTCAACATTTTCCTTGTGGCAATGTCTAATTTGTTTAGATCTTCTTGAAACCAGTCTATGATGCCACTACTATAAAGGATTATACAGGTATGGCCAATGTTTTAATAGCTTTGTGTGTGTACGCATGTGTATTTTCAAACTCCATTTGTAATTGCATTCATAAGAGCAGTCAGGACATTTAAATAATTTTACATTTGAATGTGTAAGCATGTGTATCTTTAAAAGTCCTTTGTAATTACATTCATAGAAGCAGTCAGAACACTTAAATAATTTTACATCTATGTGTGTAAGCATGTGTATTTTTAAGAGTCCTTTATAACTGCATTCATAGGAGCAGTCAGAACATTTAAATAACTTTATTTTATGGTGACTTAGCATATGTCTTCTTAAGTTTGGTTTGAATTTACACTGAAAATTGCAATGGGCGCATTTTAATCTTGCTTTACTGTGTGTTTTTAAATGAGTCTTCAACTCATCTTTGCTTTGAAAACGAAAATTACAATGTCCATTACTAAGGTTTTCCAGATGATTATTCTTAATACTTTTTTGATGCATTACTTCCTTCTGAAGTGTTCTTGAAGTACTCTTCATATTAGAACCTTTTTCTCCTTCTGCAGCATTGCTGATGGGGCTCTGTGTAAAAAACAATATATGAAATTAGTAAAAATGGAGAAAGAATTAAAATACTTTAATATCTTAAATGTAAAATTATAATTAAATCACCTTTAACATTTTAAATTTCCATTTAACGAAAATAAATGTATTTTGTTACTCTAAGGAAATCAATAATTCAAATAGGAGTTTTCATTACCTATTAAATTCATTCAAAGTTAAAAAAGAAATTCAGTGAAAACTTAAGTATATAATCCCCTAAAAGGATTCTTTATTAGTGATGGGATTATTAATCGTCATCGGCAAAATCGACATATTGTTTCTCAATTGTCATAGTCAATTTTCTGCCGATTATTTTACATATATTGATTTACAGATATCTCTGCTCCACCCTCTTCCATTAAGAGTGAGAGGCTGTTTACTTGTGGGGGGGGGGCAAATATACTCCCAAGACAAAACTGAAGAGGACCACAGGGTGGTTGTTAATTTTTAGTGTTCGGACTCGGGAAGAGCCGTGAAGAGGACCAAAAGATGGTGGTTGTCAATTTTTTGTGTTTGGGGCAGGGAACAGAGCTGTAAAGAGGACCGCAAGAAGGTGGTTGTCAATTTTTGGTTTGGGCTCAGGAAGAGAACCAAAAGAGGGTAGTCGTTAGGTTTTAACGTTTGGACTCGGGAAGAGAGCCGTGAAAAGAACCACATGATGATAAGCTTTGAAAATGAGGTTTGACAGCCTTGACAGTCATACTTGAGAAATTGAGATGAGGTACGCAAGTATAAGAGTTAATATATTAGCTGTGCAAATAATTTAAAGAACTGACAATGGCTATCATCTAATTCTCTCATAATCTATCTGGGGAACTCACCTACTACTTTTCTAATGAAAACAACCTTACCATCTTGGTAATGAGTCCAACAAACTTGGATCTTTTCTTAAAAGGTGGATTTTTTTATTTTTTTTATAGTTGGTCGTAAGTTTTGGGTTTATAACATTTTTTCCATAACTCTGGGAACAAAAGTCTGTTAGAAGCTTTTGTAGCCCATAGAATTCTGAATATAAAGTCCAAATTTCAGGTCATTCTGAAAAATGGTTTGGCCCCACCATTCATTTGAAAAAGGATCCGGCAAATTTCAAAAAAAACTTTTTAACCGTAATAGACTCAGAAAAACGCTGGAAATGGAAATTTTTCACCTGAAAAAAGCTATATACATTGAAAACTTCCGAAGAATAAGCTGAAAATTAAAAAATTTTAAAAAATTGGACCCACCCCTTAACCTCTTATCCTTCTTATTATATTGTTAAATTCTTTCCTCCTCTGAGTTTAAAATTGCTGCTACTACATTTATTATTTACATTAGGAGCAAAGTTTCTAGCAAACAGGGCTGTTTGGAGGTTGAATACGAGGAAAAGAAAGAAGGTTGAGCTTTTCAAAATAGAGGGTCTGGGAGCGATGTGTGGTATAAGTAGAAGAGAGAGAGAGAGAGAGTCAGGAATATTAGGAAAAGGGAGTTGAGTGAACAGAGCATGCTGAGGTGGTTTGGACACTTTTGTAGAAGAAATGAGGAGAGATTGGCAAAAAAGGTGGAGACTGAAGGGAGGATGAATGAGCGTGGTGAAGGAGTTATTGAGGGACAGAGGGTTGAGATGGGAGGAGGGTGTGACGTTGACGGAGGATAGAAGTGAGTGGAAAAGAGTGGCAAGTTTATGATTTTTAGGAATGACTGTGACTTAAGGTAAACATCATCCAACGATTGCGGGAAAAGATATATATATATATATATATATATATATATATATATATATATATATATATATATATATATATATATATATATATATATATATATATATATATATATATATATATATATATATATATATATATATATATATATATATATATATATATATATATATATATATATATATATATTAGTTATAGTTATAATTGTTTTCAACTCCTTTGATGGGTTACAAGATCTTAAGTAATAAAACAAACCTTTAAAAATTTTATTCGTACCTGATTTTGATTCATGACACAAAAATTGTCAAAAGTTTCGTCATTAGTTGTGTCTTTCTTCTCAAAATCAAAAGGTTCTTCTTTTAATTCAGTTTCTTCCTCCTTAACATCAAATGTTTCTTCTTTTAATTCAATTTCTTCCTCCTTAACATCAAATGTTTCTTCTTTTAATTCAATTTCTTCCTCTTCAACATCAAATGGTTCTTCTTTTACTTCAATTTCATTTTTCACATCGATGGATCCAAAACAATTTCTCTCCTGTTCAAAATATTTTAAAAGATCCGATATTTTCTACATAGATAAAATACTATTATTAAAACTAATGCTACTACTACTACTCATATATTTATTACTTACTAAAAGCTCAAGACTTCTACCATACTGGGCTGTAGCTGACTCTTTCCAACAGCTCCTATCGTGAGCTTTCTTCCTGGCTTCACCCTACTCCATCCCATCGTCTTTAGATCCTCTTTTATAGTTTCTCTCCATGTTCCTGTTGGTCTTCCTCTTCCTCTCTGTCCACACGATGTCCTTCTCACAGTCTCCTTCCCCACCTCATTCTCTCTTCTCCACAAATGTCAAATCTTCTTCTGAATAATTAATTCCATTCAGATCTTTTACTTCTCTTTTCGTTTCAAACTCCTTGTTGCTTATAATTCACAGCTTGAATATCTGAACCATTCTTCACAAAAACTTGTTTTGAAATATTCTACGTTTCCTCATATCATCTCCTCTGGGCTTCACATTTCGCATCCGTACAGCAATACCGATTTTATATTGCTAATATATAGCTTAATTTTAGTCTTGATATCAACACTTTTGGTCTTGCATATCTTGTTTAGCATATTGAAGCTTACTCTTGCCTTCTTTAATCTCCTCCCGTTCTTGTCAACTTTGACCTCAAGTATTCAAATTTTCTCACCTTCTCCAATATTTTTGTTTCTCTCTGAGTTTCTAATAATAACCTATGTTTTTCCCTCATTTATTTTCAGTCCCATTTTTCATCCATAATTTTCAATTCTATTTACATTCTCCTGTGAATCTCTATTTGCATAACTCATCAGGCAAATTTTGTCTGCAAAATCATGATCTTCCAACTACTCCATCATTTTCCATCTAATTCTTCTAACTCTTTCCTCCACTACCTTTCTCATCACCAGTCAAGTGCCACAATGAATAAAGTTGCTGATATATTGCATCCCTGTCTGACTCCAATTTTTACTCCAAATTCAAAATAAATATTTTTTATTTGCATTCCAAGACATGTGGCAATATCACTATGATGAAGTCAAAACTAAAGCAAAGGATTCTTGGCATTATGTACACCTGCTACAGTAAATTATCAAACACCGAGTTTAATATATTAATAAAAAATGAAATGAAACTTTTGATGGCAAAGCAATCTGATGCAGCAGAGAGTTCTTTTGTCAGACCCTGGTTTTGAGGAATAGAGATCGCAACTGTTCAGCAAGACTTCCTCTAAAACATTTTTTATTGGTTTCCCTATTTTGAGTCATCAGAGAAGTATAACAGCAAATTTGTTTTAATAATTCTTTGGTTTAAAATTTTGAAAATATTTTTGCTTGGACCTTTTCTCAATCTTTATATTTTCATTTTCTTACAAAAGTTTATTCATTTGACTAAATTTATTTTTTTATAATATATTTCTGTATGTGCAGTAAAGCAAGAAGTGGCAAAGTCTAGTTGCACAAATAAAATCCTTTACTGGTCCTCTGCATATTTCAAAAAAAAAAAAAAAAAAAAAATGCCAGTCTCAAGAGTTCTATACTAAGCATATCCCTTAATTGTTTGCAAGTTTACAAACAGTTTATTAAATTGTGATTGGTTAATAGGAGTTGATTTTATTAAGGCTTTACAATAACAACAAAAAAAACAACAACAACAGTAGTAATAATAATAATAACAATGGTTTCTCATACCTCAAATTCTTCCAATGTTGAAAGTTGTTCTAAATGAATTTTACTTTCTTTATTATCTTCTTCGTTACTTTCAAAAAGTTTAACCTTCATTTCTGACTCACATTTCATATCCATAATTATTAAAAATGTTTTAATTAATTAACTCAAAATGTCTTCAAAAGACAAATAATTTTTAAACACTGAAAAAGAAAAAAAAAATTATTTTATAAAATCAGAATTTACTTATTAAATAACAGTAAATACAATCTTAATTCTTTGAAAATTCATTTAAAAAAGCACAATATATACCATAAGATAGGGGAGGGTAATGAAAATTTCAACTTTCAGGAGTTGCGAAAAATCAAGATTACATGATTTAACTTAATAATTGTTTTTGAGAAATATGACAATTTCCGATATTTTGATAGAAAAAAACACATGGAAATTTGCGAATTACTATTTTTTATAACTTGTTGAAAATTTAAGGTGACAAAAAATTGGAACAGGGTAAAACTAACCATTGTACAATATTAAAAATGGCTATTCAGTAGTGCTTTTATTTAATATAAATGGATAAAACTAGTATTTTGATTATCTTGAACATAATTTTAAGAAAAGTGTTTGGACTGAAATATTAAACAAAAATTGAAGACATTTATGGGAATAAAATTAATGCAAATTTTTCGGTATATTCCCTTTGTTAAAATGACTTGATAACTGATCTTGCAGATTATTAAATTGACTACTGTTATACTTAAAATTTTCAAGTTGGCTGCCCAAAAAATCTGAATTATGGCAAATATCCTGTAAACATGAAATGTCAAATTTAGTTGGATTTTTTCATGGTCAATATCTATTTTTTTGGACATTTAGAAAATTTTTTGTATTGTCACCCCAGAAAAGGGGAAATTATTTTGAGTTACAATTATCATTTAAATTTATTTTATATAAAACATTTAAAGATAAAGATTATTCTACCAAAAATATTCAAAATTGAGTAAATAAATTTGTTTTCCTAAAGAAAATTTTTTATTAAAGTTTTATTTTTGAGGGTCTTTAACTTTCTTCCACTCTATGGTGTGTGTATATATATATATATATATATATATATATATATATATATATATATATATATATATATATATATATATATATATATATATATATATATATATATATATATATATATATATATATATATATATATATATATATATATATATATATATATATATATATATATATATATATATATATATATATATATATATATATATATATATATATATATATATATATATATATATATATATATATATATATATATATATATATATTTTTTTTTTCCATGACTGAAAAATAATAATGGTCAGGTAATAATTTCATGGCCTTCTTACCATCATCCTTAGTATCTCTTATGATAGAGAGATAAACTTCTATCATCTAGAACTAACACTAACTCTGCAAAAACTTTTGCATTATCATCGCTATCAACATCAGCGATAGAATCACTTTATAATGTGCAGCAAATTTTGCAGCCTTAAATGTCCTACGAATTTAACTTCCAACAACTCGTATTTTTTTTTACATCGCCATCGAAATATAAACGTCTGAGCCCATAACCTGTTGCCATATTATTTGTCATGATAGCGGAAATATAAATATAAATGTTACATTTGGGCAGGTCATAGAGACAAACAGCTACTCTTCCCTAGGCCTTTATTTACAAGTAAAAAACATAGTACAACATCATGCTTCAACACGAGAGAGAGAATGAGATTACAAAATATTATCACATGGGTAGTCTACATAATGGAACATAGTCTTTACTAAATGATAAAGAAAATATTCATATATTATTAATAGTACATATACTTTAGATTAATTCTAACACTTTAGATAAGGGAATTCAACTGTTATTCATTCATTCTGTTCAAGTCAAAGGATGTCAAATGTGACAAGTTCTTCTTCTGATGGTTTACTTCTACAATTTTGTCACTTTAAAAGTTTTCTTCTACTATTGTCCTTTTAACTGTATTTCAACTTTCCTACTTTTTGGGTCACAATGAAAATTCAAATATATCTTATCTTTCACATTATGTAATCACAATCATTAAATTAGTTATGCTGTGAAATGTAGCATCAGTTTTGTTTTCAATTATGCTCCTGTCCATAACTCCCTTTTTCAAAAACATCTTTCTTCTCCCCCTTGAATTTCCTTTCTTTGGAAATTGTTGTCTTGAGTATAGCGAGCACCAGTTAATTTCAGTTTGTGTGTGAAAGCATATGTTTTTTTAAGCTTCCTTTTTGATCGCATTCATAGGAACAGTAAGAACATTTAAATAATCTAACGTTTGTGTGTCTAAGCATGTGTCTTATTAAGGTTCCTTTGCGATTACTTCCATAGGAACATTCAGAACATTTAAATAATTTTACGTTTGTGTGTGTAAGCATATGTAGTTTTAAGCTTCCTTTAAGATTACATTCATAAGAACAGTGAGAACATTTAAATAATTCACGTTTGCATGTGACAGCATGTGTAGTTTTAAGCTTCCTTTCTGATTACATTCATAGGGACAGTCACAACATTTAAATAATTTTACATTTGCGTGTGTAGCCATGTGTGTTTTGAAGTTTCCTTTCTGATTACATTTATAGGAACAGTCCGAACATTTAAATAATTTCACGTTTGCATGTGAAAGCATGTGTAGTTTTAAGCTTCCTTTCTGATTACATTCATAGGAACAGTCACAACATTTAAATAATTTTACATTTGCGTGTGTAGCCATGTGTGTTTTTAAGTTTCCTTTCTGATTACATTTATAGGAACAGTCCGAACATTTAAATAATTTAACGTTTGTGTGTGTAAGCATATGTATTTTTAAGCTTCCTTTTTGATTACATTCATAGGAACAGTCAGAACATTTAAATAATTTTACATTCGTGTGTGTAAACATGTGTCTTTTTAAGGTTCCTTTCTGATTACATTCATAGGAACAGTAAGAACATTTAAATAATTTAACGTTTGTGTGTGTAAGCATATGCATTTTTAAGTTTCCTTTATCATTACATTCATAGGAACAGTAAGAGCATTTAAATAATTTTACGTTTGTGTGTCTAAGCATGTGTCTTATTAAGGTTTCTTTACGATTACTTCCATAGGAACATTCAGAACATTTAAATAATTTTATATTTGTGTGTGTGAGTTTGTGTCTTTTTAAGTCTCCTTTCCGATTACATTCATGGGAGCAGTCAGAACATTTAAATAATTTTACATTTGCATGAGTAATCATGTGGTTTTTAAAGCTTTTTTCCTGATTATATTTAAAGGAACAATAAGAGCATTTAAATTTCCAATTTGTGTGTGAAAGCATGTGTCTTTTTAAGTTTGATTTCCATGTACATTCAAAGGAAGAGTCAGAACATTTAAATAATTTTACATTTGTATGTGTAAGCATGTGTATTTTTAAGTTTCCTTTATAACTGCATTCATAGGAGCAGTCAGAACATTTAAATGACCTTATATTGTGATGACTTAGCATATGCCTTCGTAAGTTTGGTATGAATTTACACTGAAAATTGCATTGGCCGCATTTTAACCTTGCCTTACTGTGTGTTTTTAAATAAGTCTTCAACTCATCTTTGTTTTTAAAACGAAAATTACAATGTCCATTACTAGAGTTTTCCAGATTACTATTCTTAATACTTTTTTGATGCATTACTTCCTTCTGAAGTGTTCTTGAAGTACTTTTCATTTTAGGACCTTTTTCTCCTTCTGCAGCATCGCTGATGTGGCTCTGTGTAAAAAAACAATATATGAAATTAGTAAAAATGTAGAAAGAATTAAAATACTTTAATGTCTTAAATGTAAAATTATAATTTAAACACCTTTTAACATTTTAAATTTTCAATTAATTAAAATGCTTAGTAGTATATGTTGTTACTTTAAGAAAATTAATAATTCAAATAGAAGTTTTCATTACTTATTAAATTCATTCTAAATTTAAAAAAAAAAAAAAAAAATTATTTAAAACTTAAATTCATAATTCTCTAAGGGAATTCTTTGACCAGATTTTCCTACTCTAAAAACCTGTTCCTTCAAAAGTTTAATAAATAAAAGTAGATTTGCAATCACAGTATAAAAAATATTTTTTTTTTACTATGTTTGCAAGTAGGTGTTACAAAGATATGAAAGTGAATCATTCGATGCTTTAAAAGTTACATTAAACTTGAATTACTTTCAAAGTTAGTTTCAAAAGATCCAAACATAGAACTAAAATGAAATTAAAAGTGTTGAGAATTTTTTTAGAATAAAGATGTCAAAGTATGTCATAATTTAATAAAATGTGGTTTGAGAATAGTGCTAACATCACAACAAGTGTTTTTCTATGTTACTTAAGGTTACCGCCAAAGTATCGGAGTGTCGGCCTAGTATTGGCCATATTAACCAATAGGGATCGACCGGGGTTGGAATTTGGCCAGGGCCGGGGTTTCCTAAAATTTGTAAAGAGGTCAAAAGCACTTAAATTTAAGGTTAAGAAAATTAGATATAAGGTTTATTTAATTGTAAGGAAGGAGTAGAATAGCCAACATTCGCTTAAATTAATGATTATATGCATTTTCTCCCCAAAAAAAATCAAAAAATTACAGTTTTGTATAGTTAAAGTTTAAAAAAAGTACAAAAATTAAAAAAAAAAAAATATTCTAATTCATAATAGTGATTCAACAGGTTTACTTAAGTAAGACCCTAAGGTAAAGTTTGAAAAAATGTAAGATATAAAATTATCAATTTAACCTGTATTTATACATTAAAATGTTTTTTTATTGCCATGTATCAAACTTGTATTATTCAGCTGCATTATTTAAAAATAATTATTTTGTTTATACTTTCAGTCAATATGGCTAAAAGATCAGCTTCTGCAGTATTGGAGTACTTAACAATATTTCAGGATAGGCTCGAAATAGCTAAATGTTAACATCTGCAGTCAGAAAATTGGAAGAGAACCTCCGGGTGCTACAAGTAAAAAAATTTCAACCAAATCTTTTTGGAGTATCTAAAATCAAAACACAAAGATGAACATTCACTAGCAGAAAAGGAGAGGTCAAAAGAAACAGAAAAGAAAAAAATCTTAATTTTCTTATATTTTGTTTGAAATTTTTTTTTATTATTTGACTGATTGAGCTGAAATTTTCAAAGTATGTGAATTTTTTCACGAAGTTCTGAGTTGATTTCGAGCATTTTTTTGAGTCTAAAACGGTTTGAAACTTATTTGGACCCAAAGTTGAAAAAAATGAATAACTGGATCAAACCACTGGTCCACATGAGCTGAAAATTTAGCTGAATACCTTTGCCCCAATTTCTTGCATTGGTGGGAATAGGTTTTTGATATCAACGTCTAGAAAAAAGTTATATAAGCACTTGAAAAAAAATTTGCAAAAATCGTACCCTTCTGGAGGAAAAAATTATTTATAAAAACGCTACCTACTATTTTTTATTATTTGTGAATATTGTTTAGAAGAGGGCAGGGCAACAATATTTATTTAGTGCATATTTAAATGCTCTTTGTTTGAAGCGAGATATAGCCTCTCAAACTTTGGGAATTTTTTGAAATTTGGCCAAAAATGGACCTTTTTGAAGGCTATATCTCAAAACCAACGAATGTCATCGAATAAAGTACATAGAGGAATTTGTAGCCCCACCCCTCCTCTATACACACCAAAAATAGGAAATGTCATAGTTGTATTTTTTTTTTTTAAATTTTGTCTGAAAAGGTGGATTTTTTTAGTTCAAAAAATTTTTTTTTTCTATAGTTGGTCAGTTTTTGGCTTATAACATTTTTACTATAACTCTGGGAACAAAAGTCTATTAGAGACTTTTGTATCCCATTTAATTTTGAATAAATAGTCCAATTTTCAGCTCATTCTAAAAAGTGGTTTGACACCGCCATTCAATTAAAAAAGGGTAAAATTTCAACCAAAAAATAATAATAATAATAAAAAAACTTTTAACCGTAATAGACTCGGAAAAACGCTGGAAATGGACTTTTCTTACCGGTAAAAAATCTATATAACTGAAAGTTTAAGCAGAATCGGATGAAAATTAAAAAAAAAAAAAATAATTTAAATTTAATTTGCCATTTTAACCCCGGCTGGCAACCCCAGTTTTCCCTGATTTTTGGCCGGGGCAGGGGCTGGGGCCCCGGTCGGTTCATATTAACCAATACCGATACCCAAAAAAGTGGTCGATACTACCGATACCGATGCTTTCGGTACATCCCTATAAGAAAGCACAGCTTACATTATAGCTTGTTAACCTAAAACCCTCTTCAGTTCTGAAGAGGGATAGTGTTTAACAAGCTGTAACGTAAGCTGTGCTTTCTAAATCTGTCATCTTAAAAGTTTATCTTTTTAATAAAGTGGTTTTTAAAAATTATATGTATATATGTATATATATATATATATATATATATATATATATAATATATATATATATATATATATATATATATATATATATATATATTATATATATTTTTTTTTTTTTTAACCTTCTCACCCCCTGACCACCCCATGTTGAGGCGGCCACACTTCGCTAATGAAGCCTCCTGCCGCAGTCGGCCTCGTCCAGAGATCCTTCAAAGAAGTGATGCCCAGAAGATTTGGGGCATGGAAGGACAGTGTAGTAGAAAGTGTGATTCGGTCTCCGGGGCCATTCCGCATCTGGTACTAGTGGAAGATGTTGTCTGGTTTATTTTGAAATTTGTGTTTGTTTGTTGTAAGTTTGGGTGGTGCCACATCTCAATCTTCTAATGAGATTTGTGAGTGTCTTGGGAGGTTGTTGAAGTCGGGGTTTATTTCGGGGGGGGGGTGAGTTCAGGATGTTGTTAGGGGGTCTGTTGATCAAGTAGGAATGTGTTAGTTGAGTGTGTATATGTTTGGTTATTGTGGTTTTGGGGGGAGATGGGGGATGTGATTTAGGATTTGTTTGTAAAAGATACCGGTGGATGATGGAGGTTGTTTTAGTCTGTGTATGGTAGGTTGGAGGAGAGTATTGTGACAAGGGTGTGTGGGTAGACGGGTTTTAGCGTAAATTGAGTGCCTATCATTTCGGGGTGGTTCTTTATAGGTAATATCTTGGTTTCATTATGTAGGTGTTGTTGAGGGGTTGTGAGTGTGCAGCCGGTGATTGTGCGAAGGGCTCTATTTTGCGTTATTTGGAGTGTTATTAAGTTTTGGTCGGCGAGCAAAGGGTGCCAGACAGGGGAGGCATAGTTGATGGTGGGGTGTATAAATTGTTTGTAGATGGCAATTGAGGTTTGTATGTTGTGTATGTCAGTGTTGGCTACTGTTTTGAGGATGTTGACTTTTCTGTTTGCGGCTGAGGTGGTATTTTGGATGTGCTTGGAGAAAGTGAGGTGTGGATCAAATGTTTGCCGAGAATCTTTGGAGTTTTGTTGAAGGGTATGGGGGTGTTGTTTAGTAGGACTTGTGGGTGGGTGTTGGATAGGTGTTTGTCTGTTATGA
>SEYY01009642.1:15000-26051 GCA_009176605.1 Armadillidium nasatum | reverse complement strand
ATAATAATAATAATAATAATAATCTTAAAATTCGAACATTTTTGTTAACTTTAATATATTAATAAAAAATATGTATTATGCACAATTATTAAACATACTGATATTAATAATATTTTTAACTATTTTGTTAAAAAATAATTGGCGTTGATTCCTAAATTTTAGCTCGTTTTTTTTTTTTTTTTTTTTTCTTTTTTTCTTTCGTTATTCTTCAGAATTACGACTCGTCTGGCATTTGGATTTTCCTAAGATATGAGTAAAGAGAGCTATGATTGTCCGAAAAGGTTGCACGAATACTATATATACACTGTAAAGATAATTCAGAAGTAGGAACATACTCTGATGATAGTTGAAATTTGTTTCCGCAATAATGTGAATGACATGACCTCATGTTTTGGCAGAAAGATAACTGTTTATAAACATCTCATCCGTAGACCTCAAAGTAATTTTACTTCACAATGAAAATCGATATTCAAATTTGCCTCTTGTGCACACTAGGAATAAATAAAATTAGACTACGAAATACATTTTATTGACAAAGGTAATTAACTATGCTTAATTAAATTTGAAATATGTCTTAGGGTTTCAATATTCTTGACTTCTTGCCTGACTGCAGTTTCGACGTACTAAATATTCATGTTTTAATTCTTTATGAAGCTGCAGGACTGTTTATGATCACTATTTGAAATATCTTAAATCCTCTCCTTCTATAGGTAAGGTAGTGTCACAACCACGACTATTCGAAGTTGTTGACAGATTATACAGAGCTTTAAATATCAAATTAAAAATTAACAAATCAGTTTGCAATACTATCAAAATTTGGAGGCGAATTTTTATTTTTAACGAAATTTTCATATGTTTCTAAAGTTTTTAATAATTAAAACAAAAGTGATATAAGTCAAGTAAAATTAGGAACAAAATTTGATGGAAAGATGAGCGAAGTGTAAAGTAAAACATCATCAACTTGTCATGAAGTTGAAGGATTTCTAAAAAACGCAGTATATTGTGTATGAACTGCCCTCTCTCTTTGAAAGCTCATATTTTTCTAGAATATTTTTTATTTTAATAAAAACTTAAATAACATCAGCGAGGAGCATAGTGAAGGGCTTCATTAAGACTCTGCAGTTATGGAGTAAAGGTACTATGGTGCAGAGTACGATGAAAATGGTAAACTAGCAATTTGGGAAAAAATAGTCCTGTTACTCACAAATTAAGATGAGTAACAGTCGCACAGAAATGACGTAACAAAAAGTTTGATAATTTTACTCATTGTTTGTTTCTATAGCTGTGTTTCCAGTGTTTGATATTCTGTTATTTGTATAAATAGAGGCGAAATTCACCAAACTTTGTTCTCTAATCATCAATCTTGTATGGTACATTCTCAACTTTTTTTTATTGCAGTAAAAATGAAAAAATATGATCATTTTTAATAACACATTATTTGTAAGCATTTTATACAAACCTGACGATTTTCGTGCAAAATTTAAGGTTCAGTGTGGTCTCCGGAGCAAGGATAATAGCATTCAAACTATAAATATCATGACTAGTGAAAGAAATTGAACTATAAATACCCTAACAACCGTACTGAATACTCATAGTCTCTATATTTTATGTTTCTATTGTGGGTAGATAGAGAGATAGGGAGAGAAATAAAATAGAAAAGGACAGTAAGTAGCTACGTAGAGTATAAAAAGAAAAGAGATGGAAGAAGAAGAAAACAGATAACTCATCAGTTTTCTTTAAAAAAATGGAAGATGTAAATTTTATATATACGAGCATATCAAAGCTTTTAAAATTTGCTCATAGTTTTCCGAATCGAGTGTTTTTGTTAATATATTTCTAAGAATATTTTTAATTTTTCTTTTTTTTTTTTTAATTTTTTTTTTTTAATTTTTTTTTAATAACATTACTTCCCTTTTGAAATTCAGATTCCATTAAAAAGACGGTGAATGTTACCTTAATTGCACATCTCTAATTAATACAAAAATTAAGATAAAAATTTGAGTTTTCATCATCTATATATATATATATATATATATATATATATATATATATATATAATATATATATATATATATATATATATATATATAATATATAATATATATATATATATATATATATATATATATTAAATGAGAGAGAGAGAGAGAAGAGAGAGAGAGAGAGAGAGAGAGAGAGAGAGAGAGAGAGAGAAGAGAGAAAGAGAGAGAGAGATGAGAGAGAGAGAGAAGAGAGAAAGAAAGAAGAAGAAGAGATTTGAGAGAGAGAAGAGAGATTGTGCGTGTGTGTGTGTGAGAGAGAGAGTATCCTTAGTAAAGAACCTTTTGACATTCAAACAAAACGTTTTAGCACAGATTTCCTCTTTACAGGACATTTGGGTCAGACATCCTTTCTAAACACTCTTTCATATTTCATTATATCAAACGACTTTTTTTTCTTTTTCTTTCATTGCTTCGTTATTTCATTCATTATTCATTTTATTTTTTTAAAAAGAATTCACACTTTATGGGCATTGCACTACTCCAAAGGGATAACTTTCTCGGAAGTTTCTTCTTTTAAATCTGGATTATATTGATCGAACCAACGTCTTCAAGCATGTGAGTCGATCACACTACCGTTTATGCCACGGTGATTTCTTTCTGGATACTTTAACATACACACATACATACATATACATACATACATACAAATATTCATACACATACTTACCTACCTACATACATACATATATACATACATAGACATAATTTTATGCCAAGGTGACTTCTTTCTGGATACTTTAACATACACACATACATACAAACATTCATGCACCCATACATAAATACATATACATACATAATATACATACATGCACATACGTAATTTTATGCCAAGATGACTTCTTTCTGGTTACTTTAACACACACACATATTCATACACACCCATGTGACTTTACTAGTTACCCGTTACTTGGTTACTTTATCAATTACTTGGTTAGATCGTTATTTTAACATGTTTCTACTAGTTATTTGGTTAGTTAGTTGATTATCTTAACATGTACTTTATTGTTACTTCTTTAGTTACCTAGGTACCACTATTGACTAATTTATTTTGGTTATCTAGTTAGATATCTTAGTGACAATTTTATTAACTAGTTTGCTAATTAGTTACTTTAGAATCTACTTCAATATTGCAGTGGTTAGCTCGGCCCCTTAGTGAATACTTTATTAGGTAGTTAATAAGTCCTAATAGCATACACTTTATTAGTTCAGTTGTTAATTAGTAATTGGATACTTTTCAAATTTCGAATGGGTTAGTTAGTAAGTTATTTTGGTATTTAATTAACTTGTTAACTCTTTAAGATGGTTATTGGTCACCTTTTAAATTTCTTATTGGTTAATGAGTTATATTTTAGTATTAATTATATTAGTTAATTGGTCAGTTAGAAATCATCTATCTTTTAATTTCTTTGTGGATTAGTTAGTAGAGATACTTCAATTAATATCCTGATTTTTTCTTCCTTCTTCTTTATTGTCTCTCTCTCATATAAAACCTCTTCTTTATATTCCTTATTACTCTCGTCTATTTATATTTATTCATTTACAAAGCTTTTTATTATCACTTTCACTTAACTTCGCTTCACTATAAAGTCATTACTTAGAGAAAGAAGTTGAAACTCTTATTTAAATAACATTATCATTTTTTCATATTTTATATAAATTTTAGTAAGTACCAATCTGCCTGTCTGTCTGTTTGACTTTCTCTCTGTCTGTGTGTTTGTTTCTGTCTCTGTCTCTCTGTCTGTGTTTGTCTCTGTCTCTGTCTCTCTCTCTTTCTCTCCTCAATTTGAATCTCCGCTTCGAGCATCCTCTCTGACTTCCAAGGACATTTCAATTGAAGTTTGTTGAGTCGTCTGAAAAAGC
Organism: Armadillidium nasatum; assembly: GCA_009176605.1. Lineage (NCBI taxonomy): Eukaryota > Metazoa > Arthropoda > Malacostraca > Isopoda > Armadillidiidae > Armadillidium > Armadillidium nasatum. Next base: position 22,146 of record SEYY01009642.1, on the reverse strand, counting down.
TTATCCTTCAGCCATCTTTTAAATATATAGCGTAAATAATAAAACGCTTCATAATAGTTAACGTGATTCCTTCTGAAATAATTACAAATATATATATATATATATATATATATATATATATATATATATATATATATATATATATATATATATATATATATATATATATATATATATATATATATATATATATATATATATATATATATATATATATATACTTATATCAATCAATCTCTCTGGTGAATAAAAGCCAAAGGCCTATGAATTTCCGTATCTGAGATGGAAAATTATCAGGAAATCAAAAGCCGACATCTCAAAATGCATAGCTCTTGAAGGTGGGAAATTTAAAGGAAATTGGGAAAACAGATATTAGGAAATTGATCTTAGAAGTTAAGTCTGGATGGAGAAAAGAGGGAGAATGTGTAGAAAGGAGTGTTACACAAACCTTTTTCAATGGAGGAGATAAATAACCAGTGAGTTCAAAAAGGACCTACAGTATAGAGGGAGTGATGCAACAGTTCGACGGGCAGAAAGAGATTGCAGAAAGTTTATGAGTGCAAAACAGTTGACAAGATGAAAACTGTTAGACTCCACCTTTTCAAAGAGAGCTGTATGAGTGGAACCACCACAGATGCTTTAGATATACTCCATACAAGGCGAACAACACCTATAAAGAGTTAGCAACTGGAGTGGCGTGAAGAAATTCCGTGCAGCTGCCTCAGAACATCCCTCTTAGAAACTTGCTTTGAACGAGAAATAATGTGATCTTTCCATGAAAGATTATGAGATAAAAATACTACAAGAATATTAAAGACAAAAGAAGATTAAGTTGTATGTTTTCAAAGAGGTATGTCAGTTGTGTGGAAGATTATATTGAGTAGAAAGATGGAGCTAGCTGAGTTTCTAAGGCATTGAAAGCAAGCCATATTTTATTTACTCCGATAAGATATTCGAGAGAGATCAGAGTTAGTTGCTTCAAGATCACCCCCATAGAGCCAATTAATTACTGTTGGGGGGACGTCTTTCAAAATGAAAGGAATAATGAAGGACGGAGTGTCGGAGTAGGTGTAGATAGGTGATAAAGTACTGGAGAAGTCATTAATGAAAAAAAGGAAAAAAATTTGGAATAGGCAGATTTCTAAAGAACACCATTCTCTATAAAGGATGAACTGTGAAAGTCTACAAAAGCTACTATAGAACTACCGGAAAGAAAAGCAGAAAGAAGGGTACATTCAATCAGCTCTTCAATAAACTTTTCAGTTATAATAAGGTACTGTGGCACAGAGAGATAGCGTGATGAAAGTATCTGGTTCGATCTCCCAAGGAGCAACATCCTAGAAACTTTTTTACCTGGAATAGAGAAGTTGTACATAAGGTACGAAACGTACGAATTTTTTTAAAAGAACCAGAAAAAGAGGCTATGTTGAACACTCTCTTTTATAACTATATCTGAGGGAAACTGCCACATATATATATATATATATATATATATATATATATATATATATATATATATATATATATATATATATATATAATATATATATATATATATATATATATATATATATATATATTATTAGGTCAGCCTGTCATCTCTAATGAAGAGTATTATAACTTTATTCACATTTTATATGCAAAATATTTTGGCGTGTGAAAGACGTATTTCTCTTTTATAAGATTTTTGGTAACACAAAAGTAATTTGATTCGAAGTTTCTTTGATATTGAGATTATTTTATTTTCGGGTAAAAAAGCTTTCACAAACCTTTAAAGATCATTATTATTATTATTATTAAAAGATATTGGTTTTGCTGGTATCATTTTAATGAAGGGTGAGCTTGTTTTGAGGTTAGAACTCTATCGAAATTTTCGTATTTTTTTTAATATAAACGAAACACACACACACACACACACACACACACACACATATACATATAAATATATATATATATATATATATATATATATATATATATATATATATATATATATATATATATATATATATATATTAATATAATATATATATATATATATATATATATATAATATATAATATAATATATATATATATATATATATATATATATATTCATTTCTGAAGGGCAAAGGCCAGAGTTATACTAATTTCCACCAGAGTTTGGAAAATTTCGAAATCATGATCAAATTAAAGTAAGGCCGATATACCAAGATACACGGCGTTTGAAGGTGTGAAAGTCAAATTAAGTTGGGAAAATAGATAAAGGGAGTGTATTTCAGACTTTATCAATAGAATACATGAAAGACTGAGCATAGCGTTTAAGTATGGGGGTCAAAGAGTTGGGTAGAGAAAGGATGAATGAGACTGTGTAGAAGGAGTGACTCAACAATTCGACGGGCAGAAAAAAACTGAAAAGAGTTCGTGAGAGTAAAACAGTTGATAAAACGGAGAGTCATATATCCTTTTTCAAGAAGAGCTGTGTGAGTGGATGTGTGAGACATAATCCATGCAGAGGCGACCAACACTAACATAAAGAGCGTGCAACTGGTGTGGCGTGAAGAAATTTCAAAGACGCCCCAGAACACCCGATCTTTTATAAGTATGTTTAGAAAGGGAATTAATGTAATACTTCCAGAAAAGACCACGAGAAAAAGAAACTCCTAGAATATATAGACAGATGAAGGTTTGAGTTGAGTGTTTTCGAATATGTCATAGTTATATGGAAGATTATGTAGAGTAGAAAGACTGAGAAACTGAGTTTTTGAGGCATTGAAAACAACTATGTTTTCTCTGTTCAGATAGACATGCGAAAAAGATCTGAGATTAGCTGCTGCAGGGATTATCTCCTAGTGTCAATTAATTGCAGTTGGGTGTCATGTCTTTCAAAATAAAAATAGTGAGAGGTGGAGTTGTCGGAATAAAAGTGGATAGGTGATAAAGTAATAGAGAGAAAGTCACTTTTGAAAATTAGAAAAAGAACTAAGTAATAGGACAGATACTGAGGAACACCACTATTAATAAAATTAAAAGATGAACGGTGACCTTCTACAAGAGCGGGTATAAAACGACCGAAAAGAAAATTAAAGAGATCGCAGACAGATAGATACCAAAAGAGAGAACTTTGGAAATCAAAGCTTTGTGTCAGACTCAGTCGAAGGCTTTCAATACGTCTAGCAATAAGGCAAAGGAATCACGGAAAGGCCGAAGAATAGAGAACCAAGAGTCAGAGAGAAGAGAAAGATCACCAGTAGAACATTTCTTATGAAAGACATATATATATGTATATATATATATATATATATATATATATATATATATATATATATAATATATATATATATATATATATATATATATATATATATATATATATATATATATATATATATATATATATATATATATATATGGGTAGGGAAATGTTATACCTCCCATTAGGCATATGTAATCTCAAAGAATAGATACCTACTTTTTTTGGATAAAAGATTAATAAACTGCCCTCTACTTTCAAACTTACTTGACCCTCTGTCTGTGACGTGACGTTGGGGCAATATTTCTTTTCTATAGGTACTACAACAGCGGATGCTAGAGGGAATTGACCTCTCACATTCCACCACCATTGCGTTGACCTCGTTGCACTAGATAAAAATAAGTTTTATCTGAAAAAAATTAAAAAATGAAAATAATTAAAACATGGAATTTTGAAAGTTACCACAAATATACCTTACAACCACCATTACACAGTGAGAAATCTTTTATATTTTGTTCTTGAAGTGAAAAATTGATATAAGTTTTTTGTTCATTCGGACGATACAATTTTTTCAGAATATGTAGAACGACTGGGAAATATTACATCTTTTTCATTTACATGTATACCTAACCATGTTTTTAAAATTTTTTTAATGCTTTTTCCTATATATATATATATATATATATATATATATATATATATATATATATATATATATATATATATATATATATATATATATATATATATATATATATATATATATATATAATATATATATATATATATATATATATATATATAATATATATATATATATATATATATATATATATATATATATATATATATATATATATATATATATATATACCCTAAAAATTTAAGAATTGACTCATTGAAAATGGTTTACAAAGGTAAACTATTTTGAAATAATAATACTCAAAATGACTTCAGTAATAATGGTAAAAATATTTAAATATATATTATATATATATATATATATATATATATATATATATATATATATATATATATATATATATATATATATATATATATATATATATATATATATATATATGATATATATATTTTAAGAACTTTAATTTTATAGAATATACTGAACTGAACAAGGTTATTACAAGTAAATATCATAGAGAAAATACAGGAACACTTAACGATCAACTCATCAAAACAAAATTTAAGAAAAAAAAAAAAAGAAAATAAATTAAGAAAAAAATCCCATTAAAATTATTAATTACAATGATCACAATGAGGACTGAGGAATTTTATGCATAGTTACATTTAAATATTTTGAAGAGATAGATTGGGGATAAACTTTCTCAAATATTCTTTACCATTTTATTAAGGATATTTTCTTTACACTGATTTGGAAAGCAATGGGTTTAATTAATTAAATAATTTATGATTGGCGACTATATATAATATATATATATATATATATATATATATATATATATATATATATATATATATATATATATATATATATATATATATATATATATATATATATATATATATATATATATATATATATATATATAATAAAAAATAAAAATATAAAAAATTTTTGAAAAATAAAATATTAATTATTAATTAATTATTATTATTATTATTATTATTATTATTATTATTATTATTATTATTATTATTAATTATTTTGGTTCGGGCTTTGTGGGGTGGGAAATGTGAGCAGTGTTTCCTTGCGCTTAGCTCCGAATGACTCAATCGTTAAACGAGTAAATTAGTGAAGTGCTCTTGTCCCTGATGGGAAATAATCTCCGGTTTCTGCGAAAGGCCTTGCCCAGCCGGCGGGATCCGCCGTGGGCCCGTGAAACCCAAGGATCTTCCTTGAAAGATCCTCACTGACAGGACGTAAGTCCATCCTGAGGGATGAATTATTATTTTAATTAAGGTAAAAAATTTTTACTTTCCGTTACGAAAATTACAATAAAATACTTACAAAGGGAAACTGTAAATACATGTTTTGGTATTAAAACATTTGAAATAAAAGAAATTAGCAAAAATTTTATTAAAGTAATATAAGTAACACAAACATAAAAAAGAAAAGGGAGGGGGAGGGGAGGGGGGCAAAAAGAAAACGATGTCTTTAAAGTAAATTTCCAATAGATTATATTAATAATTTCATTTAATGTTTATTTGGATCCCTTATGGAAATTCGTTTCATGTCTCAACAAGTGAACCTTTTGACTAAAATTTTTGTCACAAAATTTACAATGAAAAGGTTTCTCCCCAGTGTGGGTCCTCATATGAGCTTTAATGTTACTTTTCTTCGTGAAGGGTTTGGAGCACAAAGCGCAGCTAAAGGGTTTTTCTCCTGTGTGTTTGAACTGAATGTGTGTAAGGACATTTCCAGAATTCATAGAGGAATAAGTACAGTAAGTACATCTGAAAAAGCGCTTTCCTGAAGGGTCCGTGAATTTAGGAAGTTGGTTTGATGTTGTCGTTCCAAAATTTTCTTCATAATGGTCAACAGATGAGGCTGCCAGGGTATTCCAGACCTGAAATATATATATATATATATATATATATATATATATATATATATATATATATATATATATATATATATATATATATATATATATATATATATATATATATATATATATATATATATATATATATATATATATAATAAAAATACAAATAAATAAAAACTTAAAAAAAAAAATTTCAGTCCTAAAAAAAAGTTCCTTTTATTTATTTATTTATTTATTTTATTTTATTTTATTTTATTTTTACATAAAAACAATTTTTTTTTGATTCTTCAAAAGGAGACTGATAAGAACGCTTTGGTTGAAAGACCTTACCCCATATATATATATATATATATATATATATATATATATATATATATATATATATATATATATATATATATATATATATATATATATATATATATATATATATATATATATATATATATATATATATATATATATATATATATATATATATATATATATATATTATATATTTTTTATTATATTTTTTTTTTTTATTTTTATTATTATTTATATATTATATATATATATATATATATATATATATATATATATATATATATATATATATATATATATATATATATATATATATATATATATATATATATATATATATATATATATATATATATATATATATATATATATATATATATATATATATATATATATATAATATATATATATATATATATATATATATATATATATATATATATATATATATATATATATATATATATATATATATATATATATATATATATATATATATATATATATATATATATATATATATATATATATATCACTGTTCAGCTTGAAATTTTATGTTTTGATACGTTATGGTGTTTTTAGATGAATTACAAATTTTGTCCGACGCCGATTGCAAATTGTTTTTTTAGTTTTTTTTTTTTTTAAACAACCATGTCTTCTCTTTTCTCTACTTAAATTTAAATACGAGAAAGAGACAAGGTTAGTTGCTCCAAGTTCACCATTCTAGTGTCAATTAACTCCTGCTGGGAGGTGGTATCTTTCAAACTGAAAGGAAGTAAAGAAGGGTGGAGTCATCTATAGGAGTGGACAGGTGATGAAGTTACAGAGAGTAGTTCATTAATAAAAAGTAGAAAGAGTGCTGAGGATAGAACAGAACTATAAGAAACACCACAATTAATAAATTTAAAGGATGAACGGTGGCTGTCTACAACAGCAGCTGTAGAACGACCGAAAATAAAATGTGGAGAGAAGATTGCAGAGAGAATTATAGATTCCGAAAGAGGGAAGTTTAAAAATCAAAGCTTTATGCCAGACTCTATCGAAGGCTTTTGATATGCCTAGCGTGACAGCAAAA
>SEYY01009641.1:0-34111 GCA_009176605.1 Armadillidium nasatum | reverse complement strand
AACTATTCAACTGATTATGTACAGACTTACAAAATTATCTAATTTAATGAAAGAAGTGACTTACAAAGTTATTGAACTTAGAAAAATAAATACAAAATATGGTCCCGCAATATTTGCAATTTTACGTATAGGAGAGGATGAAGTAACTAATGTGTTCCTTCCAAGAAGGTATGTTAATCTCTTGAATGATGAGCAAATTAAATTTTTAAATGAAAGCGATATTAAAATGCAATATATTGGTGGAGAATATCATCAAATTAATTTTTCATAAACTTTTTTTTTCTCTATAATAAATGAACGCTTTACAAAATCTACTCTCAAAAATTAATGAGGAATCTACAGATAGAATTAAAGAACTCTTAGATTTAGAAACCTTTACAAGTAATAATATCGAAGAATTAAAAGATCTTTTTAGAAAAATTAATGACTATATAGATATTCAAAAAGGAATAATTAAGCTAGCTGATATTAAGATTAAAGGACTAAATTTTGAAAATGATGACGATTCAGATGATGATGATTCAGATGATGATTCAGATGATGATGATTCAGATGATGATTCAGATGAGATGGACTCCACAGAACCTAAATTTTCCGAAGATAGGTTTAATGAAATCAAAAAAGAAGTTAGTAGGATGCAACCCTACTGTCATGAAAAAAGTAATAAACATAAAGTAAATGTAGATACTGATAGAATTAAAGAACTCCAAAGATGTAGAAATGGGGAACAACAAAACCTTTTTTTCATTAACGCAGATACAGATAGAATTAAAGAACTCCTAGATGTAAAATTTTTCAATAAAGAAAATATTGAAGAATTTGAAAATCATTTTAAAACCTTGATCGGTTATATATCCTTAGTAAAATATTTACTGAATTTTAAGTAAAAAGGAAAAAATTATATTTAAAAATTTTTAAATATAATGCTCATATCCTTTTTACTTAATTAAATCCCATTTGTTAATCTCACAAATTTCTTCCCACACTTGATTGTACTTATTTAACGTAATTTCTCTTTTATTAGAAACTTTCTGAAAATCTGATATATTAGATTTGACACCACATAATTGTAGCAATTTAAATAATTTAAAGTGAACACTTAAAGAATTCTTTCTATTTGAACATTTTACATCTAGATATGCTTGTTCAAATTCATCATTGAGATTTAATATTTTATCATAATTATTCATTATCTCTTTATTTTTTTTATAATATTTATCAATAACTTTCTCTAAATATATTCTTGGTGAATATTTTATCGGTTTATTATCATTATATTGAGAACAGTTAGCTTTATAGTTGTAATTATCCCATTTATTTTGATAGAAATCTTTTAAATAATTACATGATTTACAATTTTCGTTAGTTTCACGTTTGTGTAAAGAACATATCATTTCCATTATTTATTATAGATTTTTTTATTATAACTCAATTTCAAGCAAACCAGCAGTGAGCGTGCTAAAGTAATCATTCAGTTTTTTTGGGAAGGGCCTCGTAGCCTCTAAGCATCCAACCTCCGGTCTTAAACAAACATTTATAAGTAGTATGTAAAACGATGAGCGAGCGAAGCGAGCGAGTACCAGAACATCACCGAATGATAGCGAGCGTAGCGAGCGAAAATGAGGGGGTGGTCCGGTACCATCGTTTTACATACTACTTATATATATATATATATATATATATATATATATATATATATATATATATATATATATATATATAATATATATATATATATATATATATTGGTGTATCCTTTTCTCGTGATCTTTCTTGGAAAGATCACATTACTTCTTTCTAAACAAGCTTTTAAGAGGTTGGGTTTTCTGAGGCGCCTTCAGAATTAATTCACGACACCCCAGTTGCTTGCTCTGTATAGGGGTGTTGTTCGCCCTTCTATGGAGTATGCGTCGCTCATCTGAGGTGGTTCCACTCATACAGCTCTCCCTGAGTTGGAGTCTTGGGCTTTTCGTCTCATCAACCCTCCAGCTTTTACTAACTCTCTTCAATCTCTTTTTGCCCGTCAAATTGTTGCTTCACTCTCTCTTTACTAACGCTATTACAACGGACATTTCTCTTCTGAACTCTCTCGTCGCATACCTCCTCCATTGAGAAGAGATCGTGCGACACGCCTTTCTCTGTCTAACTTTCCGACTCCAGAGTTAACCGCTATGCTCAATCTTACATATACTCTACTGGTAAAGTCTGGAACACACTCCCCATTATCTGTTTTCCCAACTTTCTATGACTTGCATACTTTCAAACGCTGTGTATCTGGACATTTGGCCTTCTTCGATCTGGATAAGATTTTTACAACTCCTGTGGAATTTGGTAGGCCTCTGGCCTTTTGTAAACTGAAGGATATAATATATATATATATATATATATATATATATATATATATATATATATATATATATATATATATATATATATATATATATATATTAGTGATGGATCGGATGTCATATTTTCCAATTTGCGGATGCGGATGCGGATGCGGATGTTGAATTTTCGAAAGTGCGGATGCGGATGCGGATGTTGAATTTTTCGAAAGTGCGGATGCTGCGGATTTTGAATTTTCGAAAAGTTCGGATGCGGATGCGGATGCGGATGCGGATGTTAATTTTGATGAGGATGCGGATGCGGATGCGGATGTTTATTTTGATGAGGATGCGGATGCGGATGTTATATTATATATATATATTATATATATATATATATATATATATATATATATATATATATATATATATATATATATATATATATATATATATATATATATATATATATATATATATATATATTTCACTATCGCCTTTCCCACTTTTGTGAGGTGGTGCCCGCCACAATTCCCTTACAAACATAACTATTCTCACCTTTTAACGCTTTCACCACCTCCCTCCATCTCTGTCTCTACAAATCTTCTACCCTCGTCTAAACTCAAATTCCTTCCATCAAAATCACTCTCACTCCATCCATCCATCTCCGCTTCGGCCTTCCCCTCCCCCTACCCTTCCCCTGTCTATATCGGATCTACGTACCTTGCCAACCATTCTGTTCTCTTTCATTCTATACATATGTCCAAACCATTTTAGCACATCCTCCTCCTCTCTATCAATTACACCCTTCTTCCATTTACACATCTCTCTTATTCTTTCATTTCTAATCCTATCAATCCTTCTCAATTTATATATCGCTCTCAAATCTTTCATCTTAAAGACATTGAAACTTTTTCTTGACCGAGCACTTATCGTCTATGTTTCACACACATACAATACAGAAGGTGAACACATACATTCAAACATTCTTATCTTTATTTCTTTCGAAATTTTTCCTTTCTTCCATACTTTTCTTAGGCCCCCCAATACTTTCATTCCTTCTACTGTTCTCTGTTCTTTATTCCTTTTTCCGTCCCACCCTTACCTTCCACCCAACATTACTAGATATTTGAATTCATTCACCTCCTCAAGTTTCCATTCTCACACTTCTACAAACCAATTCCTCCCTCCACATTTCCTCATCCCCACCTACATATATATATATATATATATATATATATATATATATATATATATATATATATATATATATATATATATATATATATATATATATATATATATTAGTGATGGATCGGATGTCATATTTTCTAATTTGCGGATGCGGATGCGGATGCGGATGTCGAATTTTGGAGAACTGCGGATGCGGATGCGGATGCGGATGTTGACTTTTTGAAAGTGCGGATGCGGAGGTTGAATTTCCGAAAGTGCGGATGCGGATGTTGATTTTTCGAAAATGCGGATGCGGATGTTGATTTTTGTGCGGATGTTCCGCATCCGCGCATGCGGATGCGGATGCGGATGCCATCACTAATATATATATATATATATATATATATATATATATATATATATATATATATATATATATATATATATATATATATATATATATATATATATATATATATATAAAACACTATAACCGTGTAAAATTTTAGACAGTAAAACACCCCGCAGGAAATAAAAACAAAAATTAAAATTGGAGCAAGGCTTTCGAAGGGATAGCCACCCTTCTCTCTTTCAGGTTCTAGAGCCTGAAAGAGGAAGGGTGGCTATCCCTTCGAAAGAATTGCTCCAATTTTAATTTTTGTTTTTATTTCCTGCGGGGTGTTTTACTGTCTATATATATATATATATATATATATATATATATATATATATATATATATATATATATATATATATATATATATATATATATATATATATATATTAGACTGGCCCATCGTTATAGGGGGGGGAAATTTTTCCGCATATATTTTTGGTCTCACCCCCCAATATTGTTACCATTCCACTAAAAATCTTGTGTAAAAAATTTGGTGTAAATATTTTAATGACAAGTCGGCCCTCAGGGCACATGAAAAATGAAATCATGGAAATATTTGAAAATGTGTTTTATGTGTTACTCTATTTGCTAATTTCTCATAATACCGTTTATTATATTGAAAACTTCATTATATTACATTTCTTGCAGCTGATCAACACCTTTCAAATGGTATATTTATAACTATTGTATCACTTAAATTAACCGAATTATGATAAAGAAAGTATAATTTTGTATAAAAAATCTCGAATTTTTTCAATTTCCTTTGGCGCTAAAATTTTATTAAGTAATATTTAAATAAAGTTTTCTATGATAAATATAGGCATGTTATGCCCTTTGATGTGAAACATGTAATATGGCGATGTGATGATTCTAACATGTATAATTTGATGTTTTTCCTATCGCAAGAAACACAACATCTCCAAGAAAACAGACTGCAAGCATATTTTTTGAGACACGTGATTTCTTTTCGGTCGACGGGAGACATATAAATTCGTGAGTCAGTGCCCAAGGTTTAGTTCATAACATCGTCTCTTACTGGGAAGTTGCTTTTAAGTAAGGTCAATTATTTTCGCATAATGTCTAATCGTCGATTGTTGAGAAAAGATACTTCAGTCTACGTAATAGGAAATTACTCTCCACAAATTGTTGGCAGCAAACTTCCGTCCATCAAACAAGTATTAAGTGTCTTATTTTTTAACCTCCGAGAAGTAAAACTTTCAGTACGAGAGAGTAGTAAATTAGTTATTGAAGAAGTGACCATATTTTGGAACAAAGCCCGCATCCCAAAACGTGACGTTCAACATTGTATTAAAAAAGTTGAAGTTCTTTATCAAACATGGGCTGGTTTGCAAAAAAATTGGAAAAGGCGAACTAAATCACAATTACGAAAAGAAGAAAACTTTGTGCACGAATTTGACAACTTATTTGACATAGCACACCAAAACGCCCTTCAATATATGAATATAACAGAAGATAAAGAATTTTTAATAAATCAAAGGAAAAAAGGGAGGGAAGGATACATGTACGGCATATATACGGAATTAGCTGCAAGGGAAAAAAGAAAAGAAAAGCGGGAAAATTCATATGCCTTACTGAAAAAGAGAAGTCAGGAAGATTCGGAGCTTTTAGGTAAATAGTAATAGATTATTTTTGTTTATTATTTTTATTATCTTATTATATTTCCATACTTTTTATCTTTCTTAAACCTCATTATATTTATTAAACAACTTCAACAGTATATATATTATATAATATATATATATATATATATATATATATATATATATATATATATATTATATATATATATATATATATATATATATATAATATAGTGTGAACAATCTCTATTATTTTCCAGAGGCATCAGTTTCATATTTCAGTTCTCTGCTTGAAAGTTTCGATGAGGATGATAATATGCATGAAGAAGAGGAAAAAAGATGTCAAGATGGAGGATCATCGGACTTCACCAGAACCAAAGAAAAGAGGATCGGTACATAGAAAAAATGTAATTACCGAAAAGTTAGTTGCCGGCGTTAGATAAGTGTAAAGTCAGCGACAGGGATGCAGTTCACGTAATAACAGCCGTAGCGCAAGCTCTGGAGTTTGACATTCATACTCTATCTATAAGCCGAACCACAATACAACGCTGCAGGCAAAGTTTGCGCAGAGAAATTGCAGAAAAACTTAAGTCATATTTTAAGAACATAAGCTTTACAGCTCCTGTAGTTCATTGGGATAGTAAACTGTTAAGTGTTTTAAATGAAAGTTACATGGAAGACAGATTATCAATAATTATTACAGATGGAGATATAGAACAGATTATAGGAATCCCAGTCATACCGAATTCATCCGGTAGAGAGCAAGCCCATGCAGTTTTCGAAGTTCTATTTGATTGGGATATGGCAGATAAAGTTAAAGCATTATGTTGCGATACAACAGCTTCCAATTTTGGTAGGATTCATGGTTGTTGCAATACATTGGAACAAATGTTAGAAAGAGGCTTATTGTATTTACCATGTAGGCATCACATTTATGAACTTGTATTGAAAAGTGCATTTGATAAATTGATGCCACCCTCCGGTGGGCCTGACGTTCCCTTGTTTAAACGTTTCAAGCAATCGTGGAGTAAAATTGACAGCACGAAAATCAAATCCCCAATGGAAATAACTCGTGTTCAGAAAATCTTTAAAAGTGATATAACTGAAATTCTTTCCTTTGTCGACAATATTTTGAAAACTCATCTGCCTCGCCATGATTACAATGAGCTGTTGGAACTTACGCTGTTATTCCTTGGGAGAAGTTATAAAGTTCCAGTTCGAGCTCCTGGGGCAGTACATCATGCACGGTGGATGGCAAAAGCAATTTATTGTCTAAAGATCTTTCTATACAGAGATCAATTCCATCTAACAGTTTCAGAAGAGACAAGTATTTTACAATTATGTTTTTTTATTGTAAAATTGTATATCAAAGCATGGTACACAGCTCCTTTTGCACATCTCGCGCCTTATCATGATCTTCTGTTTTTAAAAAAAATAATACTTTTCAAGGAAATTAATCGTGATATTGCGGATGCCGCATTACTTAAATTTAAAAATCATATGTGGTACTTATCTGCAGAAGCTTCTGCATTTGCGTTTTTTGATGACAACATTCCCGTAAATGTTAAAAGAAATATGGTTGATGCATTAAAAAGTGATTCATTATTTGGAGAGGCTAATAAAATAGAAATCGACATAAGGAATAATATCTTGAACCTGGAAATTTGATTTCGTTTCAAAACATTCAAAACGTTTTTTTGAAAGGTTCAATTTGCCTTCAAATTTCCTAGAACAAGATCCACAAACTTGGAGAATAAATGAACAGTATAAACATTGTCTTAAGATTGTTGAGAAAATAAAAGTGGTTAACGATGCAGCCGAAAGAGGAATTTAGTTAATTCAGGAGTATAATAGTAAATTAACAAAAGACGAAGAGCAGAAAAATTACATAATCCAAGTTGTGGCATCTTACCGCAAACGTTTCCCTGATGTAAGCAAAGCAACCATATCATCTTCATTTTGAAATATAATCAGGATCGATCTATTAACTATTTTTAGCCTTTAATTACAATGTATATTTTTTATTACTCATAAATTATGCAGTAAATTCAATAAAGAAAATGTTTATTTATATCATTGTTGTTCATTTCCAAATCTTGTTTTCAAAAGCTGATTTTTTAAATTTTTCAGTTTCTTCAGATATTTTATCTCCCATGAGGGTCGGCTTAATATTAAAACAATTTCATGAAACTTGGTATACATTACTTTTTAATGAAGCAGAACAGATTAGGGGGGTGAGACAAAAAAAAAAAAAAAAGAAAATCGAAATTATGGGCCAGTCTAATATATATATATATATATATATATATATATATATATATATATATATATATATATATATATATATATATATATATATTACTGGCAACAAATGTTAAGACTAGTTTGAAAGGGGGCGGAGCATAGATGAAAAAGGGGGAGGGGCTTGATAGCAGACATCTATAAAAACAGGACTCCTCCTGTATACTCATTCAGTTTGCTTTAGTCGTTTGCGAAGTGTTCACCTTTTAAGACTTGAGTAGTGTTTTTGTAATTATTGATCTTACAAAACCTGGATATTTTTATAGGTGGGTACGACTATTCCTACTACTACTACTGTAACTATTAATAATATTGATTTCCTCTTTTCAGATTTGTGACAATAGTATTAACACAAAATGGTGTCCTTCTATCTTAATTCCGATGTCGTAAAATGTCTTAGGAAAATGTTTGGTATAAGTATTTTTATAATATCTATTTTTTTATTTTTTTTATTTTCAAAATTTTTATTTTTATTTTGCAATTTTTTATTTTTGTATTTTTATTTCATTTTTATTTTAAAAACTTTACATTGTTAATTTCATTTTGTTTTAAAAACTTATTTTAGTTTGTTTTCAAACTTTGCATTGTTTTAAATTTTTGTTAAAAAAGTTATTTTGTATGTCTATATTCATGAATGTTCATGGGTGATGATGATATTTTATAGATCAAGCCATTCTGTTGTGTTGCTGGTACTTCAGGAGGTGGTGGTGGTGGTGATGGAGGTAACCAGGAAGATGAAAGATCCAATGGACAACGGATGAGCTGGGATAATGATTCTGGTGCTAGTCCTAGCGATGCACACCGTGAAAGACCTGGTACCACTAATCACCCTGTGAATAACGACAGGGGTGAACCTGGTAGTTTCATCGAAGTTGATAACTGCGAAGGGACTCTCATCCTTGATAATAATGATTCAGGGCCATCATCCTCTATTACTTTTAAAGGAAATAAACGAGAGGTAAATGTTTTACCTTATATATAATTCATTTTTATATTGAAATATTTCCAAATTTTTTTGTAACTAGATACTTCCCATTTTTATACAATACAAATTGTACATTCATGTTCCCTCTTCTTTTGCAGAAGAAACGCCCTTTTATGCCGATGGCCATGATGATGGTGATGACGATTGTGCCGCTGTTTCTGTGCATTAAAAAGGTTGCTAGTGCTCAACCATCAAATGTCATAGATGTGCACAAATACCGGATCAAGGTGGATGAAGACAAGGTCTTCAATAGAGGATATGATTTAGAATCGGCATTCACAGAAGTTACTCATCGGATCCTGGACCAACTAACTGAAGACATTGACTATCATAAATGTGAAGTCAAGATCTGGTTTACCTTTAATGATGGAGATAGGAACGAGTTCTACGTCAACATACCCTATCAAGAGTTAGTGAAAAACAATGCCATTCAGTACTTGTGCAGTCGAATGGAAGCTGCTTTCCAATCGGGTGATATGGCTACATTCAGCGACTTTATTATTAAAGTTCAAGTCGCTCATAATCCTTCTGGGAATGGTCCTCTAGTTCCTCGAGAAGTCAATTTTGATCATCCGAAAGTTATCAAAACCATCTTCAACTAAGTCAGTACAATAGAGTCTCCGATACTGTTGGAGGCGGATTTAAAGCGGTTATTACTGCTAAAAGGTTCGTTACTGAAAAACTTTAATATTATGCCTCAAGATGTTAGAAAACAGGCTAAAATATTAGCAAAGAGTTTAACTTAAAGTATTCTGAACCTCTTTGAGCAGATAAATTTAATATTATTGAGCAGGTTTTGAAAGGTAGAATTTTTGTTTTTAGTAGCGACGGTGAGGGAGGGTTGCATGATGTTTATAGACCTAGAAATCATGATGGAGACGCCCCGTTATACATTATTGGTTATGATAAAGACACTACTCATTATTGTCATATAACTAATACTAGTATTAAATTAACATTAGGTAATAAAATGTTAGAAAAATAACGACAGATATTCTGCTAGAAATGCTACTCTTTTGTCACAAATATGGTTTATCACCTTGAGAAAGAATGCTATTTCTATAAATGTAAGCAATGTCTCACACATGTTCAGGTACAAAAGATAGGGAAGATTTTCATCAATGATCTCCTCAGCTGTACTTTTAACTCTGTTCATTCTTATGCCGAAGAATGAACTCTCCATTTTTCTACGCATTTCAAATCTGCTCCATCTTTTGTTCTAGAGTTGCTTCTCTTCTTCAATTTTCCAACTCCAATCTTGCTGATATGGATGGGATTTCCCTGTGGGACCACCGCAATCTTGTGAAATTCAACTCTTTGAAAACTCAACTTCACATCTCTCTCTCTCTCTCTCTCTCAAAAACACTTCTCAACTTTCCTATCTCCTTCGGCGGCTCTCTCGTCTCACCTGTTAACATAAATATTCTGTCTGAATATAAACAATAAATTATCTTGGAAACATCATTTCACAAAGGTTGTTAAGGTTGCCATTAAAAAGCTGGGTACTATGTTCAGATTGCGGGAATTTTTTTCTTCTATACAGTTACTCCAATTATGTAAGTGTCTTATCTGTCCATGCATAGAGTACAGTTCTTACATTTGGGGTGGTTCCGGTTTCACCCTTCTTTTGGATTAGGTTGAGTCTAAGGCCAAAAGACTAATAACCTGTCCCTTACTTTCAAACTCCCTTTCTCTGCGAGGTGATGTTGGCTTATTATATCTTTTCTATAACTAACACAACGGCTGGTGCTTGGGGGAGTTCACCTCTCGCACTCAACCAACATTGCGTCGCCCTCGTAGCAAAAGGGTTGACTTGCTTACACCTGAACTTTATGTGAGCATTGAAAACTCAAGCCTTGTACGTTGTGGTACCTCCTTCTTTCAAGCCACATCTGTTATGTGGAACTCTCTCTCTGGAAGTTTTTTGAAATTAGCGCTTACCAATTTCCGTTTCGTCCTTTTTCTTAAAAAAACAATTTTGGGCTTATATTTCAGTTTCTTATTTAATCAGCCAAATTTTATTACTCTTTCTGCTAATTAAAAGTTAATACTTAAACTATGAATACGATATATAAAAAAATATCGATATTTAAAAAATATCAAATTGTCCTCGATAATAAAAGATATTGTTTATATATATATATATATATATATATATATATATATATATATATATATATATATATATATATATATATATATATATATATATATATATATATGGTTTATTGAATATTTTGTTTATTGGTTTATTAGAAAGTTTATTAATTAATAGGCAATTTCACTATAGGTTTTTCGTTGCTGATTTATATATATATATATATATATATATATATATATATATATATATATATATATATATATATATATATATATATATATATATATATATATATATATTAATAAAAATAGTTATTATTATTATTATAGCCAATATACTAAGTTTACTGATTACTTGTGATTAGCAATTATACCTTTTTAGTATTTTTGTGTTTAAATTGGAATAAAACAGATATGGAAAAGTACTTAATGGGAAAAAGAATTGCAAACCGTGAAAGTCGTCGAAGTACAACTCCTGAAATTGAGTGTGATGCTGCTGGTACTTCCCATGAAAAAAGCAACCAAGATGACATGGAGCACCCATGGCCCCATCTTATCAAGTACTATGGGTCTGTCAAGACCAAGAAGGAGTATACTGAGGGCAATAGAGTCTTGTGCAAGGGAAAGATTGAATGCTCCCAATGTAAAAAAAAACCTTGAGCTTTGACTCTAAATCAACACATAGCTTGAAATCGCACTACTTGTTTGGAAGTAACTTTCACCGATACTTTTTATTTGAATTTAATTTCTTTTTAATTTTAAAATTCAACCATTAAATATTTCACATATTTTATTTACATGACTAGTGAATTTAGTTTTGTAACTTTATTTAGAAACATCGTTATCTGCACAAGGAACTTTGCGCTGCAATTAAAGGAGGGTCAAAGCGGGGTCGCAGCTGCTCAACAGACAATGAGACATCTAGCAAAAAGCGTCAGACCACCATTCTCCAGTCTATGTCTAATATATTCAAACAGAAAAGAGCTCTTGAGTTGCTTTACAAGTAAGTGTTTCATTTTAAGTACAAGTTAACTATAAGTGGTGTCACAACTAACAAGCTAAAAAATAACAGAATACAGTCCATACGAAAATTTTGTAATTTGAAATACCAAGTTTAATTTGTCATTGATATCTTTTCTCATCTGAAAATATTTTTTGCTTTTAGATTTTTGCTACATGACATTGTGCCTATTCACATTGTAGAGTCTGAGTTCTTTGCCGAGTTCCTGTCCAACCTGAACTCTGATTTCCACCTCCCCTCCAGAAGAAAAGTAATGAGGGATCTTGATGTCATATGTAAAATAGGGAAGGCTGACTTAACCAACATTCTCAGTGAAGTCAATTATGTGGCCACAACTGCAGATAGCTGGACTGGACACAACAGGAGTTTTCTGGGCATGACAGTTCACTGGATTAATGCGAAGACTTTAAAGAGAGAGAAGGCTGTCCTTGCCTGTAGAGAGTTATCTGTGTCTCAGATCAGCACAGTCCTAGCCAATAATATTACGGATATCCATCAACAATTTGGCGTTCAGCATAAGGTAAGTAAAAATCAATATGAAATAATAACGTAATATTGAAAAAAATGTATAACTATAAATTAATAAGGAAACTAATAAATTAAAAAAATTTATCTTCAGGTTGTCTGCCTTACAACAGGTTACGGTGCAAATTTCTGTGCAGCCTTTCGGGTGGATGCTCATGCAGAAACGGGTGACGAAGAGGAAGAAGAGCAGGTACCGATTCCAGAGATAGTGGTTACGACTGAAGAGATGGAGCAAATTAGTGACCCAGAGGTTCTGCTGACAAAACCTCTCCAACTAGAAAATCTGCTTGAAGAACATGATGCCCTTATCCTACCTAAACATCGCCGTTGCATTTCCCACACATTAAACATCTTGGCTACTAGGGATGTTTCGAATGTTCCTCGCTGGTCCTCTGGTGCCAAGGATCCATTTAATAAGACACTTGCCAAAGCACAGGCATTGTGGAATGCTCAAAACAGGAAAACTACAACTGCTGCGAGAATCAAGAAGGAGTTGGGAACAAAGTTTATAACACCAAGTGTTACTCGCTGGAACTCCCTATACGATTCTATGAAAGACTTGCTTAAGAACCTTGATGGTAGCATGGCACAAATCAACAGCATTTGTATGGAACAAAAGCCTTGTCTTCCAATATTTAATAAAACTGACAAGGAGGTAATTGCCGAGTACATCGAAATAATGACGCCTATTGCTGTTAGGCTTCATATGTTGCAGGATGAGAAGAATGCGTACGCGGGGGTTCTATTGCCTAACCTCTTCCTCCTCAAGGACAATCTCGTGGAATTGCAACGAGAGGTGAAAAAATTTAACTATGCCAAAAACTTAGTCAACTACTTACTAAAGCAGCCAAAGCCAAACAAAGGGAAAGAAAAGGGATTTGAACCGAGGTTCAGCAGGATTTTTGATGATTGTGATTTACTTATGGCAACAGCTCTGCACCCTCACTTCAAACTCGGAGTGGCACATAGGTTAAATAGAGGGAAGTATCCAGCTGTCAAGACGAGGATATTGGAGGAAATAAAGTGTAATATTGCATCGAATTTTACTCATCCACATCAAGGCACTGAAAATGATGGGACTGAATCTGAAATGGACCCATTTAAGGTGAGCTATTTTTTTTTTTTTTTTTATATATATTATATATATATATATATATATATATATATATATATATATATATATATATATATATATATATATATATATATATATATATATATATATATATATATATATATATATATATATATATATATATATATATATATATAATACACTGACATAATGTTCAAATGAAACTTAAAAAGATTTGAGTTCTTGATACCATTTCTAAATATTTTAGAAACTGAAGGCCCCATATATCCAGTAGACACCTCTTTGGAGGAGAAGTTGTGACAAACCTTGGATAGCTGGGATGCAGTAAATGTTCACCACAATACCCCTCTCACTAGGAACCTTTTTCCATGTGAATACCAGGAGGTCTGGGTGGACTTGTTTATGAAGTATAATACCCCATTACCCAGCTCAGCGGCCGTGGAGAGGTTGTTTAGTCAAGGCTCTGACATTCTAAGACCAAAGAGGGCAGCCATTGCATCCAGCAATTTTGAAAAATTTATTTTCATGAAAGGGAATATGACCCTTTTCAGAATGCAAGAGGAGAGCTACGAGGAGGAAGAGATCATAGATGGCTGAATAAATAATAATAAATTCTTTCTCATTTTTTGTTATATATTTGCATCTTTCAAATAAAATTTAAAAATAATTCATCTTTATATCCTAGCGTTTTTTGCTCCAAAATTTGCGCTTTAAAAATTTTTTTTTATTTGCGGACATGTGCGCTTTTGCATTTGCGGACTAAATTTTTGAAGTTAATGTTTTCGTGTTTAATGTTAATATTAATAATAATAATGTTACTAAATACAGATATTAACATTAAACACGAAAACATTAACATTAATGTTAATAATAATAATGTTACTAAATACAGATATTAACATTAAACACGAAAACATTAACTTTGTAACTAAATACAATAACACTTTAAAAAAGCTGCTTGTACCAAAAATAGATAATAAACAAGAATCCGGTATTTATGGCATCCCGTGTAACATATGCAATAAGGTGTACATCGGGGAGACGATCGATATAAACAGGCGGAAATATCAACACTCGTATGACTTACGCACATATAATCAGTCTTCACCATTAATATGTCATCTAGAAAAAGAAGGACACATCATAAAAGCTGAAAACCTAAAAACATTAAAATATATAAAAAATCACAACTATCGCAAGTTTTATGAAGCATATTCAATTAAAAATAGTAATAATTTCAACAGAGAAGGAGGTAACTACAAAATCGATAACATCATAAATGACTACTTAAAGCAATCTGCATCATGCGATAACATCACTCACACCCTAGAAGAATGGGAAAACGAGAGATTACGAACAAACCAACCAATTCAACAATAACGATTTTGAAATGAAAAATAATACGTCACATTATTCTCAGACATACCCTGAAAGAGGTGGACTGACATAGTCCACGAAAGCTTGGGTGTGTCTAGGATAATATCATCAATTAAAATGTAACTATAAATAAAGTTGGTTTTAAATAATGTGTTTTATAATAAAAATAAAGTGATAATTAGGGAATAAGAAATTATATATATATATATATATATATATATATATATATATATATATATATATATATATATATAATATATATATATATATATATATTATAAGTGAAAGAGAGATCATTATAACATTACAGAACAATAGAAAGAGGATTAAAGATGGAATAATACAATGAGGAGTTTCACGGAAAATAGATTTTAACGATGAACAATAGTTGTCTTAAAAAGATGCAGTAGAGCCACTAGAAGGACGTCAAAGATAATGATACAAAATGACAAGAAGCTGAATGTCTATAATTTTGAAAAAAAAGCTTTGTACGCATCACAGCACAGTAAACCATATACTAAAAGGTCAATGGCAGAGTACAATGAGCCAGAGTTAAAAAGACATCTTTAAGGAATTATCTCATGCTGATTCCAAAATGTCAAGTATAAATAAATGAAATATAAATAAACGAAGTATAAATTAGAAAACTTTGGAAATGACAAGAATTTGAGCAACATGAGGGTAGTTGGAGATAGGAGAGAGGGTCTCAATTTTTTAGACACATACTGAGTAAGCGTATTCATCTAGCAGTACAAAAATACAGAAATCAAAAGCTAAACAGTTTACAAACTTGGGTGCAAACTCAGAAGCAAAAGTTTTAAAAATCAGAGGGGGAATATTACTATTAAACTCAAGGAAGCGGAAATTCCACTTTTAAAAGAAATCACTATTTTGGCTATATCTGAGCTGGAAAGAGCCAAAGTAAGAGCAATAGTAGAACCTCAGTCACCTTGAGGTTGAGACAAATGTTGTTTAGAAGAGTTTATATTTAGTTACAGATTAAGACTGAATATATAGATAAGGCTGCGGAACAGTACGAAAAGTAAGAAAAAAAGATGAACAACGATTGTAACATGTTGTATAAAGAGGGGATGTTTTTGGAATAGCAAGGAATAAATTTTGCTTCATTATGCAGATGGAGTTTTTATAAATTTCCAGTTACGCGTATATCAGTCAAGTTGAACTTTGAGTGCTTCTCGAGACATTTAATTCTATGTTCTAATTTTTTTTTTTTTTTTTTTTTTTTTTACAGAACGCCACCACTCACGGGCAGAGCCCTTTTCAAGGAGGGGGCACACACACATGCACAAAGCTCATTCAAACACACACACACACCTAACGCACAGCCCTCAGGTGGGCGCAGACGGAAGCCTTGAAGAGTGGAAGATTAAATACAGGAGGAAAAATAAATGATGGTAGAGAGTTCCACAGGATAGAGGTGGCTGGAAAGAAAGAGGTACCACAATGGGCTAGCCTGGGATTTCCTACGTCCACACAAAATTGGTGCGAAAGTAGGGCACCCCTTGTGCAACGAGGACGACGCAACGGTGGAGGAATGCGAGAGGCCAATTCCCTCGAGCACCTGCCACTGTAGTACCTGTAGAAAAGAGATAGCGCGCCAACGTCACGTCGCAGAGACAGAGGGTCAAGTGAGTTTGAAAGTAGGGGACAGTTTATTAATCTCTTAGCTTTTGACTCAACCCTATCCAGAAGAGAGGAGGAGCCGGAGCCCCCCAAATGTGAGAACAGTACTCCATACAAGGACGAATAAGACCCTTATATATTTGGAGTAACTGCTCAGAAGAAAAAAATTCTCGCAATCTGAACAGGACTCCCAGCTTCTTAGAGGCCGCTTTAGCAACCATTGTAATATGTGGTTTCCAAGACAGTTTGTTGTTTATGTTTAGACCAAGAATGTTAATGTTATTTACAGGTGAGACGGGAGAGCCATCGAAGAGGATAGGAAAGTTTGGAGGTGTTTTTGAGAGGGAGATGTGAAGAAGTTGAGTTTTTAAAGAGTTGAATTTCACAAGGTTGCTATGACCCCACCGGGAAATCCCATCCAGATCATCAAGAATGGAATCGGAAAGTTGAAGACGAGAAGCAAGTCTAGAAGCAAAAGAGGGAGCAGATTTGAAATGAGTAGAAAAATGCAGAGTAGAATCATCAGCATAAGAGTGAACAGAGTTAGAAGTGCAGTGGAGAAGATCGTTAATGAAAAGTAAGAATAAGGTTGGAGATAAAACAGAACCCTGAGGAACACCACAGTTGACAGAAAAGGAGGAAGAGGTCGCTCCATCTACAACTGCCGAAATGGAACGATCTGAGAGAAAACTAGACAAGAGTAAGCAAAGGGAAGGAGGAAACCCAAAGGAAGGGAGCTTAGAGAGCAGTGACGCATGCCACACCCGGTCAAAGGCCTTGGATATGTCAAGCGCCACCACACAAGACTCCCCGAAGTCCCTAAGGGCAGAAGACCATAGATCAGTAAGATAGGAAAGTATGTCACCAGTTGACCTCGAGCGACGAAAGCCATACTGGTGATCAGAGAGAAGAGAATGAGACTCCAAATGATCCAGGAAATGAGAGTTGAGGAGAGTTTCAAAAATTTTAGATAGAACACAAGTGAGAGCTATAGGTCGATAATTAGAAGGGTCAGAACGGCTACCTTTTTTCGGGATCGGCTGAACAAACGCACGCTTCCAGCATAGAGGAAAAGTATTATTATTAAGGCATAGAGAGTAGAGCTGAACGAGGACCGGGGCCAACTCGGAAGCACACTCCCTCAGAACACGAGGGAGAATGCCATCCGTGCCACTGGCCTTCCTGACGTTCATAGATTTCAGGATCCCATGCACCCGATCATGAGTAACTAGAGGTAGAGGCATGGGACACCTGAGAGGAGAAGAAGTAGGAGGAGGGATGCCAGAATCGAGCAGGGTGGAATTAGATGAAAAAAGGAGGCCGAAGAGATTAGCCTTTTCAGAAGGAGTATTAGCTACAGAACCATCAGAGCGAATAAGAGGAGGAAAGGCAGATTTACAGAAGTTGTTAGAGATATTTTTGACAAGAGGCCAGAAATTTTTATCAGTAGGAGAGCCATGGAGGTCAGCGCACTTCCTTTTAATGAAAGTACGCTTAGTCCGTCGAAGAACATCCCTGCAACGATTCCGAGCTGAATGAAAATTAGCAAGAGTGATAGGAGAAGGAGAGTTTTTCCATTCACGATAAGCATTGTCTCTCTCCCGAAGGGCAAGAGAACAATTGCTATCGAACCAAGGATTTTGAGGAGAAAAAGATTTAGTTGAAGATGGGATGAATCTGCCCATCCCGTCAAGGATTACGGCCCCTACCTTTTCAGCAGAGACAGAAGCGTCCCCCGAGACAAAGCAAGATTCACTCCAATGATAGTTAGCAAAGAAGCGGCGCATTGCCCCCCAATTAAGCCCGATTAAAGTGCCAGAAAATACGTTTAGGGCATGGTGGAGCTGTTGGAGAGAAAGCATTATAATTAAGAGCTATAAGATTATGGTCAGAGTTACCAATAGGAGGGAAAATGGTGTATTTATAACTAGAAGGAGTAGTGGTGAAGCATAAATCAAGTGTATTCAAGAATTGGTTAGGACGATCTGGAATGTATGTGGGTTCCCTAATCAACTGCTCCAGATCGTTAAGAATGCTGAATGATTTGGCCTCCCTCCCACCTGTATCAGTAAGAGAGGAACCCAACCACTCAGTGTGGTGTACGTTGAAATCCCCTAAATAGAGGACTTCAGCAATTAATTAATTAATTAAGTAATTCCTCAAATATTCTAGTGGATTTATATCTGGGAAATTGCAAAAGATTTAATAGTGACTTGAAAGATAAAAAACAATTATTACATGTTCCAAAGAGAAAAAAATATTTGGTGCAGTAATGAATAAATTTAGCAGGATTGTGGAATGTTAAAATTTTTTTTATAAAACAATCAAATTTTCTTTGAGAAGAAAATTAAAAAACATAGAGATCAGTTCGAAGTAAACTAGAACATTGAAAGATACAGAAATTATTTTTTTCCATACAAATTTCTTTATAATATAGGAATGAAAATCGTTCTTGTAACAACAACTAATAGGTTCAGTTGGCTGTTGATAGGAGCTTGGTAATCTCAGATGAAGATGATAAATTGAACATCCTTCAAGAAACCATCTGAATGAATCTGAGACGATTATCTTTGATCATGACTCCCTCCGAGATGCACGGTCAGGAGTTTTTCTTAAAAGTAAATAAATTATACCTGACTTGTTCAGTAAAAACAAATACATAAATTAAAATTAAAGCTTGAAGGCTTGAAGGAAAACTAATTCAGATTTAATTTACATTAACTGAATTGATATTAATAAATCACCAAAAAAAAGTGAGCAATAATCCCTTTTCAATATAACAGTTAATCTATTAAAATTTAGAGGAATTAATCTAAATTCTTCAAGATCTTTGAAGGGTCATTAAGACAGATTAATGTGGATTTTCATCAAGAATTGCTCCAGGAAAAGTTTCATTTAAAAATTATAATTATTATAGATGTACAATCCTTCAACGTTTTAAAGTTAATATTTATTTCAGTAAAGTCAAAGCTCAAAGTTGTTATTTTATAGAACTTTTTCGAAAATGGGATAAAATAAAAACGATGTACATTCCTGGAGTTGAAAATGATTGTTTTCAAACAATACAGTTGGATATAGATTCTACTAATTTTCACCAACTCTTTTCTCAACTAAGTAGAAATTCGAATGATGTTTTCCATGACGTATAACCACATGTTCCAAATATATCCAATAGAATATTTATTCTATTGGATATATTTTTGGAGACTTCTGTCCCCTATAATTAATAAAAACAACTCTTTGAGTAAAATAAACATAATTTTAACTGTTCACAGTGTAACTGTCATTTTGGATGACTGCATGCTCCAGGGAGAACAGAATATAAGGATGGGAATAAATCCAGCAAGAATATGGGATGAAATAAAAGCGGTGTGTTTTGAGAACTAAAAAATTATTTTCAAAAAATAATGGTTCATGCGGGCTCTACCCACTTGAGAATGATGGTGGAATAAATCTCCAGCTATTTTTGCATCAAGTCAATGGTTCAGATGTTTCTCACAAAGTTTAGCCATAAATTGCAAGTAATCCTACAATTTTTAATTAGATCTGCAATGTTAGTTTTGTCAAAGTATAGGAAAAAATAGAGCTCACAACCAGGCCATAAATTTCTAATACTAGACTGTCTGGTATTTTTGTTACAAAAAATATTTTAGTCGTGCAGATTCATGAACAACTGCTTGCTTCTACTTTTTTTGAAATGCTCTGCACCATACATTAATGGAAAAGGTTCCTTCAAAATTCATATTTCAGCAATTAGTTGGTGCGAACAACTTTACAGTGACATCTGAAACTCTCTTGATAATAACGACAGTCTTGTGGAGTTTGTAAAGCATGTTCCTTCAAAGAAAACTGCATTATTGTAAAGTACTTAAAATTTGTTTTGAAATTAAAAAAATTTTAATTTCAAAAAGATTTAAGAGAAGAAAAGACTCTCTTTCTGAAATCCCAACACTACAAATAAGTTGAAATTTCCTTAGTGTTTAATAAAAACAAAAATAATCCATTAAAATTAATAATGTGCAAAGAAGAGTAGGCTTTCGTGAAAATTTTCATGTTATATCACTAGTACACTGAAAATTAATTTTAAAAAAAATATCAGAATCATTGCAAAATTCAAAATCCTATTACACTAATAAAACTTACTCAAAATATTATACTGATTATAGAATATTAAAGGATTTACAAAAATTATACAGTGACTAACCTTCAATATCTGTAATGACAGAGACAAGTTCATCTTCAACCTCAATATAACGTCTTTTGATATCAACCACGCAATTTAATTTCTGGAAATAAATAATATTCAAGTTCAAGTGCAAATTCCTGTTGTGGTAGAAATATATTAAATTATTTTATTGATATTTTTTGCATACAGTAAAAGTAAAATACCAAAATACTACAATTACTATTACTACTACTAAATATTTTAATTTTTTAATCACTGAGAACTTTTATTTCAAGTAGTATATATTAGGAATGGTGCGATACCAAAATTTTAACAGATACTGATATCAATAATTTTAAATCATCCTATACCGATACTGAGAACCGATTCCAATTTTTTTAATGAACTCATGAAGGTTGAGGCAAGATTCAAAATATTCAATGATCGTAAAATTTAGGTTTTCTGCTATTTGTCATACCAAGTTATTTTGTAGTCACATTGCTAAACAAAACTACTGATAGGTGATATATTGTTGGTGCCACCAAAACTTTGCATCCAACTTGCACAAGTGCTTGGTCTATTTTCTTCATTAATTTCTGCAATATTCGCAGAGTTCAATACAATTTCCATTTTGTTGAACACCACCTCTCTTCTTTTGGACCTAACCTCTTATTCTTGACAGAAGCTCAGGTGCTTGAGCGTTCTGATAGCAAATCATTTACTGTTTCCTCTTACTGTCTCTATCTTTAATTTTAAGCCAATGGAGGTTGCTAAGCATATGAGAGCTAGGTGTCTATAATCTGGAGTCTTCTGAATTTTCCATCTTACAGCTATGCAAATATTCTACGTCTAAATTCATTTGTTCTGATTATTTATCTATTAATGTACTGACTATCCTAAATTCTTTGACATCTAAGCTCCAAAACAAAACATTCTCTTTCCTTCTCCTTTCTCAGAAATTATGTTAGGTGATTTCAATGCTCACCGCTGCCAATGACTTTCTTCTAATTTTCATGATACAACCGGTGAACGTGAATTTCAATTCTCAATCCAAAACAACTTTGAATAGTGGGTGCAGCTCCCTACTAGTATCCTTGATCGTTTTGAAGATAAACTCAATATTCTAGACCTCTTTTTTTTAAACATCTAATCCTTCTCCTTATACTGTCAAACTCTATCCTCCTCTGGGTTCTTCCTATCGCTTTCTTATCTCTATGTCCTCTTCTGTCTTTTCAAGTCTTCCGCAAGAAAGCCTCCCGTGTAATTCTAGGAAACATATGTGACATTTCGGTGTCAAAGCTGATCGGCCTTTCAGTCGCTCTTTGATTTCCTGTGGAGTGATTATTACTTCCGTGGTAAGGGTCCCTATGCTTGTGCAGAGCGCGTTACCGAGGTGATTCACTGTGGCATAGAGAATACATTCTACAATCATTCCCTTCTACTAAATTTACAAACCTTGACTAAACTCTGCTCATCCTCGTACTATTTGCCGCAGGGATGCTGCCCGCAGAAATTCCGCCGTTTTCAAACCAGAAAATCGTGCAATTTATATTTCATCCCGAAATTGTGCAAAATCTGTTCTTGATCTTTGTAACACCAAAATTTCATTTCTCATTACAAAATGCAATAATTTTTCTAGCTGCTTATCCTCTCTTTCAAGCAGTTTGCAAAAAATGTCAACTCAAACCTTGCCTCTATTTTCATCTACAAGTATTTTTTTCGGCACAATTGCAGTTTTAGGTTCTTCAAAACCTGAACTTCTTGCTACGACTTTTGTTACTAATTCAACTTTGGATGATTTCACGGCTATACCTAATCCATCAACCCTACCCCCCTCCCCCAACTAATTTGTCTAAAATTGTAATTTCTTCTAAAGAAGTCCATATCTGCTCTCTCTTAACTTTACACTAAGAAGGCATACAGTATTGATGACGTATCCCTACTGTGGTTCTTAAAATTTGTGCTTTTTATTTTGCACCCAGCTTTGACAAAATATTTCTTTATTTTTCTACTTCAACCTTCCCTTCCCGCTAGAAACATGCTCCCATTCAGTATGTGCCGAAAAACGGGGATCTTTCCAACCCTTCAGCTATCGTTCCATTACTTCAATTTCCGTTCTTTTTAAAGATTCTTCTAGAGTTGGAAAGATCTCAAATCTTCTAATCTTATCTCTGATCGCCAATATGGCTTTCGAAAAAAAAGTTCTACTGGTGATTTTCTTTCCCTTCTCTCTGACTCTTGGTCGTCCTCCTCTCTTCGGCATTACAAAAATATTTTGGTGTCGTGCTAGACATATTAGTCATATTGAAAACCTTCAAAGAGCGTAGCACAAATCTTTGACTTTTAAACTTCCCTCTTTCGAAATTTATCCTCTATGATTTTCTTTCCAGTCGTTCTATAGCAGCTGTTGTAGACTGGCACAGTTCTTCCTTCAAATCTATTAACATTGGTGTTCCTCAGGGATCTGTCATAACTCGAACTCCTTTTCTAGTTTACATTAAAGACCAAATCTCAATTACTTAATCACGTATCCACTCCTATGGTAATGACTCCACACTTCATTACTCCTTCCAATTTGAAAGACGCAAAGACCAACAGCAGTAATTGATGCAAGAATGGTAGCTTTGAAGCAACTGACCCCTGACATGTCTCGTATTTCAATCTGGGGTAGAGAATATAAGGTTGTTTTAAATGCCTCAAAAATCGGGTCCTCCATCTCTCTTCTCGACACAACTATGAGATCTTCGAAAACACACAACTTAAACCTTCATCCGTCCTTAATTTTCTCTGTTTCTCTTTACAAAATCTTTCTTATGAGGAACACATTACTCCTCTTTCTAAACAATTTTCAAAGTGGTTGGGTGTTCTGAGGCGCTTTCATAATTTTTTCATATCACTCAAGTTGCTTGCTATTAATAGGGGTGTTGTTCACCGCTTTATGAAGTATGCATCACACATTTAAGATGGTCCACTCATACCGCTTTCCATGAAAAGGTGGAGTTTAGGGCTTTTCGTCTTAACTTACGCACTCACTAATTCTCTCAAGTCTTTTTTTGCCAGTCAAATTGTTGTGTCATTCTCTCTATATTTTATCTATTACAAAGGACTTTTCTTTGTACAACTCTGTAACAACAGACTTATAAGGCACGCTCAATTTTACAAGTATTCAAATGGTAAAGTCTGGAACACAGTCTCTTTACCAATTTTCCACACTTCCTTTGACTTCCACACTTTTAAAACGCCGTGTATCGAGACACGTCATCCATTAACTGGCTATGATTCTGATTTCCATCCAAATGGTGTAATATGACCAGAATTCCAATATTTCAACAAATGATGGAATTTAGTAAGTTTCTGGCCTTTGTCCAAGAGAGGATTATATATATATATATATATATATATATATATATATATATATATATATATATATATATATATATATATATATATATATATATATATATATATATATATATTATATATTATTTACCATTCACCTTTCCCACTCTCGTGGGTGGTGCCCGTCACAGTTCGCTCACACCCAACTCTAGAAGCAAAAGAGGGATCAGATTTGAAAGTTTAAAAAAAAATAGACTAAGGAGCATATATATATATATATATATATATATATATATATATATATATATATATATATATATATATATATATATATATATATATATATATATATATATATATATATATATATATATATATATATATATATATATATATATACTCGTTTCCACATATTCATTTAATACAAAGTGAAAGTTTCATACCGTATTTTAGCCTTCAGCTTTTATAAGATGAAAAGCCATAGACTCAACCTTTTCGTAAAGAGCTCTATGTGTGGAACCACCACAGATGTGTGATGTGTTTCCAAAACATGGGCGAACAACACTCATATAAAGAGCAAGCTACTGGGTTGGTGTGAAATGTGTGAAATAATTCTGAAGGCGCCTCAAAACACCTAACCTCGTAAAAGCCTGTTTAGGAAGAGAAGTAATGTGATCTTTCCAAGAAAGATAACAGAAAAAGAAACACCTAGAATATTAAAGACAGATGAAGGTTTGAGTTGCGTGTTTTTGAAGAAGATATCATCTTTGTGTGGAAGATTGTGTAAAGCAGAGTTGGAGGAATTGAGTTTTGGTGGCATTGAAAACAAAAATGTTTTCCTTTGCCCCAATTTCAAATGCGAGATTGATCAGGGGTCATTTGCCCCAAAGCTACCTCCCTTGCCTCTATTAACTGCTGTTGGGAGGGGTGCCTTTCAAATTAAAAAGAATAATAAAAGGTTGAGGCATCGGCATAGGAGTGGATAGGAAATAAAGTAAGAGAGTAAAGGTTATTAATGACAAGCAGAAAAAGTGTTGGGGATAGGAAAGTTTGGAAATCAAAGCTTTGCGACAGACTCTATTGAAAGCTTTCGATATGTCCAGCGCGACAGCAATTGATTCACCGAAAATGACGAAGAGCGGAGGAACAAAAGTCAGAGAGAAGGGAAAGAAGATCACCAGTAGTGCGTTTCTTACAAAAGCCATTCTGGCGATCAGATAATGTGATTAGTAGAATTGAGATATTTCCAAATCTTCCTGTTAAGGATAGATTCAAAATCTTTAGAAAGAACGGAGGTTAAAGAAATGAGAAAAGATAGTTCTTTCGAGTGATAAGAAATCATATATATTTATAATTATATATATATATATATATATATATATATATATATATATATATATATATATATATATATATATATATATATATATATATATATATATATATATATATATATATATATATATATGGGTCAATCCATTTTATCCGTACCGATGATGGCCGCTCGATAATTTTAGAAAACTTTTATATTTTGCATGGCGTTAATGTTATCCCTGGGAAGTTCAAAACCACCATTCGTTTTTGTAGATTTACTCTGGTTGTAACAGGGTGAGCCAAAATGTTAGACCAGGTGGAGCCAAATTTTCACTTTAATAGAGGGTAACATTTTAAGTAATATCTCGATATTGGTAATTCTTATACCAAATTTCATAGAGAATGATTTGTTAGGGATACTTTAAGGTACATTTGGCCTTTCCTGTTTTTTTTTGTGAAAATAATATTTCACCATGAAAATGAATCCCAAAAATTGTGTTAAAAATCGAAGAAATTTCCATTTTCGTGGGTGTATTATTAAAAGAAGGAAATAATTTAACGATATAAAATTTTGTGTGATGATACATACTAAAGTATAGTTTAAGTTAAATCTTATTTGAAGTTGGTTAATTTTTTTAAAAAAAATTTACAGGGTGTTAAAAAATCAATTTTTCTGAAATTCGGTAACTTTGAACCTTAATATCTCTGGTTTATGTTGTTTTAAAAATCTGAAATTTTCACACATTATACTACTACCATAGATGTTCCTTGACCTGCAATATTAACTTTGGTATTTGCTTGTTTATAAGAAATACAGCCATTCAAAAATGCCAAAAAAAAAAAAAAATTAAAGTTGTATTATAATACCTATAATTATAGTTTTTATAGTTCAAGACAATACATTGACAAATGAAATAGTGTGGCATCAAGGAGAAATCAAAACAAAGTTAAAAAAATTTAATTATAAGGTTAAAATGCATAAGAATGTACCATTATATATACTTTAAATGACAAAATTATCTCAATAACTTTTTAAAACTTGATCATATATATATATATATATATATATATATATATATATATATATATATATATATATATATATATATATATATATATATATATATATATATATATATATATATATATATATATATATATATATATATTACTCATCAATATTTTCAAGATTAAAAATGTTTGACATAAGCACGAATTCCTCCGCCTTTTAAAGTCAGTTATGATTATAAGAGTTTGAAATGTGCTTGTGTTGCTCTTACCAGTGTGATTTTAAATAAAAAAATATATATATATATATATATATATATATATATATATATATATATATATATATATATATATATATATATATATATATATATATATATATATATATATATATATATATATATATATATATATATATATATATATATATATATATATATATATATATATATATATATATATATATATATATATATATATATATATATATATATATATATATATATATATATATATATATATATATATATATATATATATATATATATATATATATATATATATATATATATATATATATATATATATATATATATATATATATATATATATATATATATAATAAATAAAAAAAAAAAAAAAAAAAAAAAAAAAATATTTTTTTTTTTTTTAACTAATAAAAAATGAGTGTATGTTCTGTTGGAGAAATATTAAACGAAGAATGCCATAAAACTTTTTATGGTTCTGTTTCAACTTCATTGAAACAATTAACGTCACTTGATGACATAAATCAAAAGCTACTTAAGTTAAGAGTCAGTAATGATATATCTACTATTTGTCAGTACCATTTCAACAAATTTGTAGTGCACTACAACCATAAATTTGGAAATTACTGTTCAGATCCTTTAAAAATCCATAGGAAAGGAATTACTAAAGATTTAAGAGAAATAAAGTTGGAAAATCATTTCTAAAATTTCCCCTGCAAATTCAAATGTGTGCTTAATTCCCGGAAAATCACTTTGCCGAAATTGCCACTATAAATTGTTTGTTGTCAAACCTGAATCCGTACCAAATGTAAGTGATATCGATCCACAAGATAATTTTTTCCCAGCTGATGAAACATTTCAAAGACTGGATTCAGCTTGTTCCATTTTAGGATTATCTCCTGTTTCTAAATTAAGAAAGGTGAGTTATGTAAAAAGAGAAGCAGCTGTAAGTTTAAAAGTTAAGAAAGTAACAGAAATAATAAGAACGACCTTAGACTCATGCTTAAGCTATGATGATTCACGTAAAAGTGACCGTCAAGAAAATATAGTAAGCTCATTGAATGAAGATTATATAAATTTGATTGCTAAATTGAAAGAGAAGTGCGTGATTGCATCCAAAGAGGAGAAAGTAAAAATATTAAGCTTGCTCCCTGACTCTTGGACAAAACAACAAATTGCTACGGAATTCAAAGTACCAGAACGTTTAGTCAGATTATGCAGAAATTTAGTCAAAGAACAAGGCGTGTTACCAATATTAGGTCAAAAGAAAGGGCCCGTAGGTGTAAGCAAAGAAACCATTGAAAAAGTTCAAGAATTTTTTGAAGATGATCAAAACAGTAGAATGTGTTCAGGTAAGAAAGAGTGTAAGAAAGTGATTATAAATGGTGAAAAAGTCAATAAACAAAAGCGTTTATTGTTATCAAATCTTAATGAACTGTATGTGCATTTCAAAAATACTCATCCTGAACATAAAATTGGTAGATCAAAGTTTTGTGAATTACGCCCCAAATGGTGTATCTTAGCTGGGTCGTCAGGCACACACTCTGTGTGTGTTTGTATTTTTCATCAGAACATAAAGCTGATGATTGATGGTGCAAAACTCAATGTCAATTACAAAGATTTACTTGATTTATTAGTGTGTGATATTAATAATTATAACTGTATGATGAGCTTGTGCAAAGAATGTCCTGATAAAGGCATTATTTTTGAAATGTTTAAAGACTTTGAGGAGGTATTGCCCGACAATGTAGAGTTTAAACAATGGGTAACAACTGACAGGGCCGAAATGGTGACAATCATAAAAAATCAAGATGAATTTTTTGAATCCCTGGTTGAAAATTTGACAAATCTCAAAGGTCACCATTATATTTCTAAAATTCAATCGCAATTTTTGAAAGAAAAGAAAGAAAAACTATCTGAAAATGAATGCATAATCTTGGCTGATTTTGCCGAAAACTACACGTACGTAGTTCAAGACGAAATTCAAGGGTATCACTGGGTCAATGATCAAGTTACTTTGCACCCATTTGTTCTATATTTTAGAGATGAAAATAGTAAATTAAGAAGTCACTCTCTTTGTGCTTTAAGTAACTACTTAGAGCACAACACATCAGTTGTTCACGTCTTCCAAACATATGTAGTAAAATATATTAAACAAAATTTGCCTAAAGTTGAAAAGCTAGTTTATTTTTCAGATGGAAGTGGTAGCCAGTATAAGAATAAAAAAAATTTTGTTAACATTTGCCATCACCAAAAAGATTTCGCATTAAAAGCTGAATGGCATTTCTTTGCATCTTGCCACGGGAAAAATGCCTGTGATGGGGTTGGAGGAACAACAAAGCGCGAATTAAGCAAAGTCAGCTTACAAAGAACAACAACACACCAAATTCTTAATATTGACCAAATATATTCATTCTGCAAAGAGAAATTAAGAGGAATAACTTATTTTCTCGTAAAAGAAGGAAGAAATTAATGAAACACATTGAAAGACTTAAAACGAGATATGAAAATTGTTTGAGAATTAAGGGAACAAGAAACTTTCACAAATTCTTTCCACTTTCAGAGAACATAATTAGGTGCTATCCAACCTCAAAAACCGACGTTTACGAAGACCACTGTGTCAGCAAAATTGCTTCATTAAGTTTAGAGATAAATGATACAGTAGCTTGCGTATATGATAACCAATGGTGGATTGGAAAGGTAGAAGAAATAAGTGTGGAGAACGATGATGTTTACATACATTTTTATCATCCTTCCGGACCCAGAACTTCATTCAATATGTCAGCTTGCGATCGGGTATGGATCCCAATGAAAAATATTTTAAGAAAAATTTCTGGGCTTGAAATGAAAATGTCATTAAAAGGCAGAAATTACAACATCTCAAACGAAAGTTTCCGAAGAAATCTCTCTTCTTCTGAACAATCACAGTTATAGCGCAAAGTATATATATATATATATATATATATATATATATATATATATATATATATATATATATATATATATATATATATATATATATATATATATATATATATATATATATATATATATATATATATATATATATATATATATATATATATATATATATATATATATATATATATATATATATATATATATATATATATTTATATATTTTTTTTTTTTTTTTTTTTTTTTTTTTTTTTTTTTTTTTTTATTTATATTTATTATATATATATATTATATATATATATATATATATATATATATATATATATATATATATATATATATATATATATATATATATATATATATATATATATATATATATATATATATATATATATATATATATATATATATATATATTGATCAAGTTTTAAAAAGTTATTGAGATAATTTTGTCATTTAAAGTATATATAATGGTACATTCTTATGCATTTTAACCTTATAATTAAATTTTTTTAACTTTGTTTTGATTTCTCCTTGATGCCACACTATTTCATTTGTCAATGTATTGTCTTGAACTATAAAAACTATAATTATAGGTATTATAATACAACTTTAAATTTTTTTTTTTTGGCATTTTTGAATGGCTGTATTTCTTATAACAAGCAAATACCAAAGTTAATATTGCAGGTCAAGGAACATCTATGGTAGTAGTATAATGTGTGAAAATTTCAGATTTTTAAAACAACATAAACCAGAGATATTAAGGTTCAAAGTTACCGAATTTCAGAAAAATTGATTTTTTAACACCCTGTAAATTTTTTTTAAAAAAATTAACCAACTTCAAATAAGATTTAACTTAAACTATACTTTAGTATGTATCATCACACAAAATTTTATATCGTTAAATTATTTCCTTCTTTTAATAATACACCCACGAAAATGGAAATTTCTTCGATTTTTAACACAATTTTTGGGATTCATTTTCATGGTGAAATATTATTTTCACAAAAAAAAACAGGAAAGGCCAAATGTACCTTAAAGTATCCCTAACAAATCAATTCTCAATGAAATTTGGTATAAGAATTACCAATATGGAGATATTACTTAAAATGTTAGCCTCTATTAAGTGAAAATTTGGCTCCACCTGGTCTAACATTTTGGCTCACCCTGTTACAACCAGAGTAAATCTACAAAAACGAATGGTGGTTTTGAACTTCCCAGGGATAACATTAACGCCATGCAAAATATAAAAGTTTTCTAAAATTATCGAGCGGCCAACTTCCATTATTTTGGTACGGAAAAAATGGATTGACCCATATATATATATATATATATATATATATATATATATATATATATATATATATATATATATATATATATATATATATATATATATATAGTGTTTATTATTCTTGTAAAATTGTGAGAGTGTTTACATATGGAAGTGCATAATTGTGCTGGTATTTTCTTCTTACGAAATCCGATGTTTCTCCAATGTAAACACTCTCACAATCTTTACAAGAGATACGATAAACACCTGAGTTCTTATCATCTATTGGTTTAAAAATTTTTTGCTTATGAAAGAATTTCTTTATATTGTTTGGGACATTTGAAACAATTAAAAATTCCTCTGGTATAAACTTCTTTAAATTTTCAGTATCGATAGGAACACTTAAAATAGATTTATTTTTTTAATGTCAAATTTTTTAGGACGATTAAAAACTCCATCATCTCTAACATTATTACCAATTATATTTTCATTTCTGTCTATATTTGCAATATCCGGGACATTAAGAACAGCAACATTCCCATCAGAGGTAGAGGCCGACTCACGTCTTTGTACAAACATATTGACAGTTATGCACATTGGTTTTCATGCCATGAAAAACATGTAAAGTTAGGTATAAGAAAAGGTTTCTTTTTGAGAGAACATAGACTTTGCAGTCCTGCATTTATAGATAAAGAGATCACTCACATTAAAACAGTTTTTAAAGATTTAGGATATCCATCTCAATTTATAAACAAGGCATTATTGTCCACCAAAAGAAAATTACGGGAATTAGATGTGCAAAGACGTGAGTCGGCCTCTACCTCTGATGGGAATGTTGCTGTTCTTAATGTACCGGATAGGGCTAGGGCTTTTCATCTTATCAACTTATCAACCTCCAGTCTCTTTCTGCCTGTCAAATTGTTATATCAGTCTCTCTATACTATTGCTATTATAATGGATACAGCTCTTCTGAACTCTCTTGTCGCAGACCTCCTCCATTGAGAAAAGCTTGTGCGACACGACTTTTTACGGTCTCATCCTTTCTCTGTCCAACTCTTTGACATCAGACTTAACCACTAAGCTCAATCTTACATGTACTCTATGGTAAGTCTGGCACGCACTCCTTCATCTATTTTTTCAACTTCCTATGAATTACACACCTTCAAACACCGTGTATCTGGACATGTCAGAATTTAATTTGACCAGATTTCCGTTTTTCTCCCAAACTCAAGGAAATTTTAGTGAACCTCTAGCCTTTGTCCACCAGAGGCGAAAAAAAACTCATTCTCACAGCATTCTGGGATGTGGAGGGCTTCGTCTATTCCAAATATTTGCCCATAGGCACAACTGTAAACTCCGATCATTATTGTGAACTCTGTAGAAATTGAAAAACCACATCCCTTCAATAATACCAAACTGTACAATTTTCCTCCTGCATCATGGCATTGCTCAACCACATTACAGTGCCCAGACGCTTCAGCGCATGAGCTTCGATGTCATTGATCACCCACCTACAATCCTGATCTGGCCCCCAGTGATTTTCACTTATTTCCGAAGTTGAAGGTGAGTCTCCGGGAAATGAGATTTGGTTCAGATGATGTGATGATGAAAGCGTGGCAATGGTTTCGGAAAACAGATCAAGCCTTCTTTTCAACCAGGTTCAAGAAGTGGGTTAAACATTTACAGAAATGCATTTATGTTCAAGGAGATACTGTACAAAAATAATATTAAGTGTTCACTGAATAAATCTTTGACTTTCATTTAGTCTTTATCTCATTAACTTATCAGCATTGTATGATATTTTACGGCAGAACAAGAGTTACTATTCAGCCCACCCTTGTATGTACACCTTATGCTCGCTTGTTTCATTACTGCTTGGGATGATAACTTTATACTTGCTATTGGCAAGCATTCTACAGTGCTACCAAACTTTTCATCACAATTTTCCAGCTATTAGTAAGTGGCCATCAGGTGTACAAACACTTGCCAAACATTTCACCTACCCACTAGTTAACACATATTATGTATACCTCCACGGGTGGTACCTATGTAATCTTCTTAACAGTGCTTTTCCCGATCTAAGTTCATTAATTAAACGTGATTTGCCCAGTATTGCCAGTTTAATAAGATTTCAGGGTTTGTCGTTATAATATGACTCTTGTTTATATACACACTCCATCTTGGGGATTCATGACTTTTATTTCTATTCTAATAATAATAATAACAATAATAATACTTTAAAATGTGACAAACTTCAGAAAATGACCACCTATCTTTCAACAAAATAATGTTTTCTTTTATACAAGATTTTGGTATTCTTTGTTTTTACAAATACTGATACTTATAAAATTTTTATATATGATGATTAATACCATAAACTTTGCTAGTACTCGAATCCATTCCTTATATATATATATATATATATATATATATATATATATATATATATATATATATATATATATATATATATATATATATATATATATATATATATATATATATATCTCAGATCCAAGTAAGGCTCTAGGGGCCTGTCAGTGGGGCCAGCACTCGTCTCTATCTAGATATGTCGTAAATAATTCCATCTGCCACCAACTGTTCCATCATAGGCAGGTGATGCGCCTCAGTGAATCCCGAACTGACTCCATTCATCTCTCATTTGTCTCCCTCTCGGTCTTCTTAATCTTGGCCTGCACTCTCACCTCACTCTAGTCTCTCTCCCCTCCTGCATCCTCCACACGTGTCCTAACCATGTCAGTCTTGCTACATCTATCTTTTGATTAATTGGTTCAACCCCTATACTTTATCTAATTCTTTCGCTTCTTATCCTCTCCTTCCTGGTTCTTCCCACCATCAAACGCAACACCCTCATCTCTCTTGCTTGAATTCTGCTTTCTTCTCTTGTTGTTGCAATCCAAGTCTCCGTTCCATATTACAAAATTGAGGTTAGAGTACTTTCAAAAATTACTTTCTTTACTCCTATATCCATTCTTTTGTCTGCCAAGACTGGGTACAGCGCTCACACCATTCTTCCGTATTTCTCCATCCAGTTGGTGATTTCCAGCATATTACTTCATTCCCTTGTGAATACTTTCTCCTCCCCAAATATTCACATCTCTCTACCACAATCACCTTCCTCGCCATGCACCTTCAGCACAAACTCCTCTTCCTATTCCTCCATTCCAATTAGTAACAGTTCTGTCTTTTCAACATTCACGATCAATCCCACCTCTTTTAGCTTTTCAGCAAAACTTGTTATCACTCTCTCTCTCTCTCT
>SEYY01009640.1:17500-21116 GCA_009176605.1 Armadillidium nasatum | reverse complement strand
TCCAACTCTATCGAGCTTGGCAGGATTCTGGGTGATGTGCTGAATGGCATCATTGATACAGGAAATCAGTTAAGCTCTAGAGGTAACTGAAACTTCGTTCACCATGTCTTTGACATGCTCTCAAAGATAAAGGTCAGGTCAAGGGGAGTCAAATCAGGTGAACGCGGCGGACAAGCAACAGGTCCTGCACATCCAATCCAATGTTCTCCAATTAATGTCAACCATTACCTGCGCCCGCGCATCAATACAGAAGTGTGCTTGTGCTCCGTCATTCTGGAACCAGAGTTGTGGGCGCACCGCAAACGGTTCGTTGTTCAGCAGGTCCGGAGGTACAATCTGCAGGAAATGTAGGTACGCAGCTCCCTTTAACCTTGCTGGCAGCATTTCAAGTCCTAGCAAATATTGGGCAACAATTCCATCTCAGATGTTCACTGAAAACAGATGTTGGTGATGTCGAACAGCAAACATGTGGTTTCGCATAGTCCCAGACGTGGCTATTCCTGCTGTTAAAATAACCGTCACGAGTAAAGTAGACTTCATCTGTGAATAACACGTACGTAGAGAAGGCAATATCACTTTCACAGCGATGAAGAAACCACCTTACAAAGTGCATATGAGGTGCATAATCTCCTGGTCCCAAGGACTGAGCCCTCTGAAGGTGGTACATATGTAGGTTGTATTTCCGCAGAACCCTCCATATAGACAGGTGACTTAAGCCCATAGCATGCGCACGGCAAGCGTTCTGGATGAATGGGCCTCGCTAAGTCTTTCTACCACGTCATCCTCAAACACCGGTGTCTTTACAACACGCTTTCACTGCCAACATGCTGAGGACGAAAGTTTCCCCTTTCCCGTAGACAGCGATGTATTACAGCAAAGGCATTGTGGTATGGATACCTCCAGGTAGGATAACGTTGCTTGTAGATGTGACGAGCCTCTCGTCCACTTTCCGTAGACTCACCGTGACACATTATCATGTCGGTCAGCTCAAGTAACTCGTAGTCCATGTTTACTGCTACCCGCACAACACCACGCGGTCGTATCGGTAAGCGTGTCTGTAAGCACACGAAGCAAAATAACAGCAAACCGGAACTATGTTACGAGCTCATCTCGCCCGGTGAGCAGAACTCCGAGACTACGGGTTGGGGGAGGGGGGGGGTATATGTATCTTACAAAAATTCTTCCTCTCTGGATGATGTATCGGTCCTACAAGTTTGTCTTTGAGATCCTGTAGCATCCTGTATATATATAAATATATATATATATATATATATATATATAATATATTATATATATATTATATATATATATATATATATATATATATATATATATATATATATATATATATATATATATATATATATATATATTAGGGATGGAGTGAAGTATCGGTATCGGTATCGGCCGTATCGGCATATTTTTAGTATCGGTAAGTATCGGTCATATTATTATAGTTATCGGTATCGGTAAAATTTTTTGGACAAGAGTAAAATATCGTGTATCGGTTTATCGGGGGTATCGGTAATAAAATTTTGGTATCGCTCCATCATAATATATATATATATATATATATATATATATATATATATATATATATATATATATATATATATATATATATATATATATATATATATATATATATATATATATATATATATATATATATTACTCATTGATTTTGAAAATAATTTTTTCCAGAAATAAATCTAATCTACCCTAACTTTACCTAACCTACTTTAACTTAAATTTGCCTAACCTAATTTATTCCAAGCTGATAAAATTATAATTAAAACGAAAAAGCAGCTGAACGAAAAAGGAAAAAAAGTTTCCGTAGATTTAAAATCATTTGGCTGATAAAATTTCTTGCATTGTACGAATATATATTTACCTCAGGTGGAAAAGTCAAAAAGACCCACGTGAAACCCACAGAGTTGTAAAATCCAATAACCTTAAAGCCAATATGACTGGTGCACCACGCCTGAAAGTGTGTAAGTAAATAAATAAAAGAATGAACGAAGAGGTTAAAGCTGGGGCGAGAGAGCTGTACAGAGAAAGGATGAGACTTTGTGGCAAGAGTGTCACTACTACTGCTTTCCTAAATATGAAGTATATGACTGAAGTGTTCGCAAAAAAACTGTGTTCGTTATAAAACTGAAACTGTTAAAAGAGTGAGGCACCTATCTGACAGCTAGAAATAATTGATGAAAGTGGAAGAGTTGAGATGAAAAGATTTGTATTTCATCCTTTCAGAAGAGCTATTGAATGAATGAAAACGGAAGTGAAATGAATACCACATCTAAGTATGAGCCATACCCCTAAAAAAGAAAGCTTGTTTGATGGAAGAATCATCGTATTCCTTCCC
This sequence comes from Armadillidium nasatum, assembly GCA_009176605.1. Lineage (NCBI taxonomy): Eukaryota > Metazoa > Arthropoda > Malacostraca > Isopoda > Armadillidiidae > Armadillidium > Armadillidium nasatum. Next base: position 18,748 of record SEYY01009640.1, on the reverse strand, counting down.
AGAGAGATCACAAGAAAAGAAGACACCAATATTTTTATGGACAGGATAAAGGAAGTTTGGGGAATTGGTTTTCAAAGATGTAGTGGTTGGGTGGATGATTATGTTACCCAAAAGAAAATGTTTATTTCTTTCAAGCTTTTCTCTGATTTTTTTCAGCTCGCTACAGACCGACCGGAAACGAAATCATAGGAAAGTTTAGAGAAAGGAAAGATTCAACAACGACAGATGTTAGAGAGATCTAAGCATCAACTCAAATGCCTTTGACGCACTATCATAGCTCAGGAGATGGAATGTCCTCTCGCAAATATTGTAACTTATATCTTGTTCGATGCGGTACTTCCTTATTTCCTCATCCATATACTCTGGGAAATTCCTTCATATCATTTGTTTTCCCTTCTGTATTTAATCCTTGTTTTAAACCAAAGAACTGAAAAGGAACCTGCACAAGGTGTCTCTAAGGCTCTAGAAAGACAATCTACCAAGACATATACATGGGTACTTGTTTTTAAACCTTTTGATATATAATACTCGTACGTGTTATGAGATAGATTCAATGGAGGAAGCACGAAAAACTAAAGTACTTCATGCGAGATACAAATCTCTTTAATAGGATTTCGATGTCCTGCTTGTTCCGAGGAGGAGAAGCAAAGAAGTTACCAGAACTCAAGGAATTTTACCAGTAGGAGCCTGAAACAATGAAAACTCAGTCATTGGGAATACAATGCAGGCCGAGAAGTAACTTTTGTCAGCTAAAGAAATCATTTATCCTGACTGTCAAAACGGATTTTAAAGTCCTGTGAAAGCGTTCTACAACACCATTGAAATTAAGAAAATAGGCAGAAGACTAAAGCAGGCGAAAACCAATTAAATGTGAAAGTTCTGAGAAGAATTCCCAATCGAACTAGATTCATGTGTCTGTAGTAATGTAACGTGGCTCTCCAAATCTGGAGATTCACTGCAAAAAAAATATGCGAAACGGCCTTAATGGAAATTCCGAACATGGAAATAATCTTCCATCCATTTTGGATTACAGTCATGCAGGTTAAGAGATAACTTTAGTATGTGGAGGGCTTGATAGGCTAAGAAATGGTGGGAAAAAGAACCTACAATATTTAAGTATACAGTCTCAAAACTGCTAAGGGATTTCTAACTGTTCAACTGAAGACTTTGGGTGTCAGTGTACTTTAGAGTCCTGGCATAGAAGGCATTCCCAAACCCATGTCTGGATCTAAATTGGATAAAAAATAA
>SEYY01009640.1:0-12500 GCA_009176605.1 Armadillidium nasatum | reverse complement strand
TCCAATTTCTTATGAGAATTAAAAAATAAGTAATTGATTTAAAAAAAAAAAAAAAATTGGACTGAAAGTAAAAAATTTTTATATTTTGAACAGTTACCAAAATTAATTTGATATTTTATTATATTTATTTTTGGAAAATAAATAACAGTTGCAGTTCCAGTTGAATGTTGTAAAGTAAGCAATGTCGGAATCGGGAGTCGGGAGTTTAGGTCTGAAGTCGGAAGTCTGGAGTCGGGAGTCCGGAGTCGGGAATCGGGAGTTTGGGTCGGGAGTCGGAAGTTTGGGTAGGGGGTCGAGAGTCGGGAGACGAGAATTGAGAGTTAGGGTCGGGAGTCGGGAGTCGGGAGTCAGAGTCGAGTCGGGATAGGAAGTTAGGGTCGGGAATTGAGTGTCGGAGTCGGGAGTTGTGATTCGAGAGTCGGGAGTCGGGAGTCGGGAGTCGGGAGTCGGGAGTCGGGAGTCGGGAGTAAGGAGTCGGGAGTCGAGAGTTTGAGTCGGGATTCGGGAGTTTGGGTCGGTAGGTCGGTAGTCGGGAGTTGGGGGTTGGGAGTTGGGAGTTGAGAATCGGGAGTTTGGGTTGGGAGTCGGGAGTCGGAATCGGGAGTAAGGAGTGGGAATCGGGAATCAGGAGTCTGAATTGGGAATTCAAAACCTTTGAAATCAAACGCTAAAGCAGAGACTGATTTCCTTAAAATTTAAATTTAATTTCAACATAGTTAATCATAATAAAATTAATGATTCAAATATTTTAGAACATTATATAATTATTTCTTTAAACATTTTGAAATATGTAATGTTGAAATATTTTGAAATATTTTTGAAAGATACACGTTTTTTAAATTAAACTCAGGTTTGCATTACTCTTCAAATTTCGACCTTTTTTTTCTTTTATTTATTTATTATATATTTATTTATTAATTAATTTAATTATTATCTATAAATTTAATTTCTGAATTATCATGTTTAAATTTATAGGTTGATAAGATGGCTCGTCTGAAGCTCAATTACTTGTCATATTTTTAAATATGTTATAATTTTTTTTTTTTTTTTTTTTTTTTTTTTTTTTTTTTTTTTTTTTTTTTACAGAACGCCACCACTAACGGGCAGAGCCCTTTTCAAGGAGGGGGCACACACAGAGGAAGCAAACTTACTCAAACGCACATCCCTCAGGTGGGCACAGACGGAAGCCTTGAAGAGTAGAAGATTAAATGCAGGAGGAAAAATAGATGATGTTAAAGAGTTCCACAGAACAGAGGTGGCTGGAAAGAAGGAGGCACCACAACGAGCTAGTCTGGGGTTTCCCACATCCTCACAAAATTGGTGTGAAAGCAGGGCACCTCTTGAGCAAAGAGGACGATGCAACGGTGGAGGAATGCGAGAGATCATTTCCCTCGAGCACCTGCCATTATAGTTCCTATAGAAAAGAGATAGTGCGCCAATGTCATGTCGGAGAGACAGAGGGTCAAGAGAGTTTGAAAGTAGGGGACAGTTTATTAATCTTTTAGCTTTAGATTCAACCCTATCCAGAAGAGAGGAGGAGCCGGAACCCCCCAGATGTGAGAACAGTACTCCATGCAAGGGCGGATAAGACCCTTATATATTTGGAGTAACTGCTCAGAAGAAAAATATTCTCGCAATCTGAACAGAATTCCCAGCTTCTTAGAGGCCTCTTTAGCTTTAGCAATCAAAATAAATAATTTTCTTGTCCTATTAAAAATTTTATCATTAGTTTATGATATTTTAGTTCTTTTAACAATGTTAAGAAGCTACAAGTTTCGTTTACAGATATACTTACGAAGAAATGAATTTGAGGAAAGGAGGACCAGTTTCTACAGTTCGCCATCGTGTACAGCCAGCACCAGCTACACCAGAACAGAAGAAAAGAGCGAGTTTATTACCAGAAAATTTTGACTGGAGGGATGTTGAAGGAGTTAACTACGTCTCACCAGTTCGTGATCAAGCAAACTGTGGATCTTGCTATATTTTTGCTTCTATGGCATCTTTGGAAGCGAGACTTAGAGTTGCTACAAGAAACGAGAGACAAGATGTCTTTTCAACACAGGTACAATAAAATTTAAGTAGTTTTAATATCCGTGAGAGTGAATAGTCAGAATCGAAACAGGTCTTAGTATAGTAGGTTTAAATCTTCCGCTTCATCACGGTAAAATATTTTAAATTAAATTTCTCTATTATAATTCAGTTAAAACTATATGATGTTCATATTAATTGGTTTATTTATGTCTTTGACTATATATATATATATATATATATATATATATATATATATATATATATATATATATATATATATATATATATATATATATATATATATATATATATATATATATATATATATATATATGTGTGTGTGTGTATGTATATAATACAGTTAAAAATTTTCGCACGCCACAAGATTCGAAACCATTGACAACAGCGTCACTGTTAGACAATGTACTGAAGGCTCTACCACCGAGCCAAGCCGCCCCTCCTAAAATGAAAACATAGTAGAACGGTTTTCAAGTTCTTCTGCTCCGAATCACTGTAGCAACTCGGTACCTATTAAAATCTATAGGAGTATGCTTGGAACCCCTACTGGAGATACTATAGCATTCCTATGGGTGCTCTTGGGTTAAAGGAGTAGCCAACCAAAGTCAAGCAACGCCAACAGGGGTACAACTGTTTCGAATCCTGGCGTGAGGAAAATTTTCCTCTATCTTATATTGCTAATTTTGTTGCAACAGTTGTTGTGCTCACGTTGGCGTTGCTTGAATTTAATTGTTTGATCCTGTAACCTAGGAGAATGTCATAGTAGCTCCAGTAGGTGTTCCAAGCACCCTCCTTTGGATTATAATAGGTACTGAGTTGCTACAGTGATTCGAAGCAGAAAAGCTTGAAAACAGTTCTATTGTGACTTCTTATTTTGGGGGGAGGTGGCGTAGCTCGAGAGAGTTTCCTGTACTCTTCTGTACATTGTCTAAAGGCGACGCTGCTGTCAATAGTTAGAATCCTGACGTGCGGAAAATTTTTCTCTGTCTTATATTGCTAATTTCGTGGTAACAGATGTTGTGCCCATGCTGGAGCTGCTTGACTGTGGTTGGTTGCTCCTGTAACCCAAGAACACCCAGCAGAATGCCAAGTAGTTCCAGTAGGAGTTTCAAGTACCCTCCTATAGATATATATATATATATATATATATATATATATATATATATATATATATATATATATATATATATATATATATATATATATATATATATATATATATATATATATATATATATATATATATATATATATATATATATATATATATATATATATATATATATATATATATATATATATATATATATATATATATATATATATATATATATATATATATATATATATATATATATATATATATATATATATATATATATATATATATATATATATATATATATATATATATATATATATATATATATATATATATATATATATATATATATATATATATATATATATATATATATATATATATATATATATATATATATATATATATATATATATATATATATATATATATATATATATATATATATATATATATATATATATATATATATATATATATATATATATATATATATATATATATATATATATATATATATATATATATATATATATATATATATATATATATATATATATATATATATATATATATATATATATATATATATATATATATATATATATATATATATATATATATATATATATATATATATATATATATATATATATATAGGACGTTCTCGATTGTTCAGTTCTTTCCCAAGGGTGTGCAGGAGGATTTAATTACTTGATTGCAGGAAGGTACGCTCAAGATCAAGGAGTGATTGCTGAGGAATGTACACCATATCGAGGAGTAGTAAGTACATCTTCTTCAGACTCCTGCAGTAAAATATATGTCATTATCTCTTTTTTTCCTTTCTTTTGGGAAAAGTTTTATAATATTTAAATATTTTAGGACGGTGAATGTACAAGAAACTCTTCGTGTCCTCAAACTTACGTCAGTGACTATTATTACTTAGGAGGGTATTATGGTGGTTGCAACGAAGAGCTGATGTTGGAAGCCCTTGTTGAAGGAGGACCTTATCCAGTTTCTTATGAAGTTTACGATGATTTTGACTACTACACTGGGGGAGTATACGAGCACACTGGACTTCAAGACGAATTTAACCCATTCGAGGTAAGAATGCTTTTGAAAATAATACATTAATCTTGTTGTGTTTGAATCTTGAAGAAAATCAAAGACAATGTCAATTGTTTCTCAGGAGAAAAACCAGAGGAAATTATTTACTTGTTTTGCTGACCGAAAGGAAGATATTCATAGAAGTTAGTCTTCATTTGGTAATAACTTCTTAAGAACTCAGAAAAGGTTGATAGTTCAAATCACCAGCAACAATATTTTAAATCCCAATGCTATCAGAATTTGCGTGAGTGGAAGAGTTCTTTGAGAGGATGTTTTTTTTTATTAAGAAAACAATTTTCAGCTGAAATATATTTAGAGCTTGAAAATAATTGGAATGGGGTTAGTTATAATCATATAACCGCAAACCGTAATGAATAGCGGTAGCAAATGAAAACCTTCTAGTGTTCTCTCAAGTTCTTCCCACAAAGTTGGATAACGACGTTTGCATCCACATGTGGCATAACGGTAGGGTGTCTAAGTTACGTGTTTGAAGGTCCTGTTTCAATTGTTCATAAGGATTCTAGGAAGAAACTTGCAAGAGAGTTCCCCTCCCTGAATATGACAATGCCCGTGAGGTATAAACTTTTCAAAAAAAAAAAAAAAAAAAAAAAAAAAAAGAAAAAAAAAGTTGAGAACTCCAAACCTTAAACGGGAGAGACACATTTAACCCCTGAACTGCGAGAACTCCATAATGTGTTTTCTTATAAAATTTTACTGAACGCCATAAATCAAAAAGTAATTCTAATTTTACCACAAACTTTTCAATCATATTTTAATTCTAAAAATTTATATCTCGTTTGGTTATTCAACCAATAGAAACAAAAATAATTCTCGTACTTTGTATGAATTTAGTAAAGATATTCAATTATTAACAGGTTTATATAAAATGTTAGTAATATTTCAATATATGTTGCGTGTAGTTATTTTAATACTCATTTTTATAATTTTATAGATAGTGAACCATGCGGTGCTTTTGGTTGGTTACGGGGTTGACGAAGAAACTGGTAAGAAGTATTGGACTTGCAAAAACTCTTGGGGAGGTTCATTTGGTGAAGAAGGATACTTCAGAATCGTCAGAGGTGTCGATAACTGCGGTATTGAGTCCATGGGATTTATTCCAGTTGTAATTCCATAAAAGAAAATTTTTTAAAGAGGGAATCCAAAAGTTGGGATTAATTTGCAACTTGAAAATTTTCTCAAAACAATAAATCTTTTTAAATCAGATTTTTGCTTTAATTATTTTTCCTCTTTCTGAAGAATAATTTTAATTAGAAACTTCAGCCACAATTTAATAAATCAAATTAAATTAAGTTTTAGAATATCCTGGTGTAGGTAAATTTTCTTCTTATGATCACTCCACTCGATTTTGCAACTTTTGCTTTCGTTTGTAACTCCATGTTGCAAATAGTTCTTGGTATGAATTTCTCCATCATTCTTTTCAAACACTCTAAGTTTCCTCATATCATCCCTCCCTGGGCTCCACGTTTAGCATCTATACAGCAATACCGATCTTACGTTATTTATTTTAATCTTGATCTCAACACTTTTGGTCTTCCACATCTTATTCAACATTTTGAAGCTTTCTCTTGCTTTCTCTATTCTCCTCTTAATACCTTCCGTCAATCTTCCCTTTTTTGTCATCTTTGACCCCAAATACTTACATTTCTTCACCTTCTCCAATATTATAACCATTACCTTTGTTTTTCCCCATTTTCCTCCCAATATGTTCCCATTCTATTTATCTTCTTCTATCTGTGCATCTCTACGAGTATAACTTTTGATACATGTGTTATCAGTAAAATCGAGATCTTCCAACTACTCCATCTTTCTCCATCTAACTCCACTTCCATGTAGGTGACTTCATAATCACTGCTCTTGTATTTTTATATCATTGATGAGTGTGAAGGTAAGAGAAGTTTTCCATTAACTTGAAGAACTTTTTCAATCTCATTTTTATTCAAAAATACTAATTCAAATTTGAACTTTTAATTTGAATTTGTTTTTAAAATGTATTTAATTTTGCGTTCAATTTCAGAACTAATTCTTCCCAAAGAAGATATATATATATATATATATATATATATATATATATATATATATATATATATATATATATATATATATATATATATATATATATATATATATATATATATATATATATATATATATATATATAGAATGAGATGGTGGTTCAGAGTTTAAAATGGCGTGACAAGGAAATGTAACTAACATATCTGCTCTTCTCAATATATCTACATATCTGTTTAAAAATATACTCAACGAAAAGACCTTGAATAACTTTGTGTTCTAAAATGACACAGAAATGATAGTATTATACTACTCGCATTTGACTGAAGCTACGCATAGGAATTTTCAATAAATGTTGTAGGTAAATGTAGGTACTTTTCTTTTCGAGTAGGGATTTTAACTACTTTTGTACCTACATTTAGGTACTTTTCTTTCGTGTAGTTATATCATATCCAACTGCTGTTATTTTCTTCTGGTTTTTTTAGTCAGAAGGTAATTTTAGGATCTTTATAGTTATTTTCGGACTTGGATTCGCATGTTCGTTCGGATTCGGGATCAGAGTCACAGTCGGAATAAGTTTCGGAGATTGAACCAAAATTTTTTATTATGAAGTGATCTAGCTATTAATCCAACATACGTGTGTGCAATATATGATTATTATTTTTGTAATTTTTATATATATTATTTGTTAAACTTATATATATATATATATATATATATATATATATATATATATATATATATATATATATATATATATATATATATATATATATATATATATATATATATATATATATATATATATATATATATATATATATATATATATATATTTTTTTTTTTTTTTTTTTTTTTTTTTTTTTTTTTTTTAAGACGAAAAATTTTTTTTTTCTTTTTTACTTGTGTTATTGTATATCGCTTTTTCGGAGAAACAACGACGCAAGTGCAAAAAATTTTTTTTTTTTAAATAAATACTAGAACAGTTCGAAAAAATATTTCATCCGGTGCAACAACTATATAATTGGAATACCTTTTCTTGACCGCTAGAGAGCAGTTACGTCGTTGTTCAAATTACACGTTTTCAATTACATGTTCAGAAGAAGAGAGCATCACAAGCTCTCATATTATGTAGATTCTCTGAATTAGTGATGACCTGAAGGGCAGTATTTTGTCTGCCTGGAAGGACGGCATATGACCTCTCAAAAACAAAACAGAACATGTTCAGAAGAACTACGACGTAACGGTCAGTTGTGGTTCAGTTTTTAGGTATGACGCATCTTTCTTTTTTCTAAAACGACGTAAGTGATATTTCTTAATGGTCGTGACAAATTTTGTATCTGATCCCAATCTAATATTTCAAGTGATAATTGCACCATTGTTCATTTCAATTAAACACAATTTTAAATCACCAATCAGTGGAACAATGCAGTGAGTATATATTCCGTCATTGTTGAATTCAAATTTTCGCAATTTTTTTGGATGTAACTGTCATTGTTGACTCAATATTTTTTTGCTTTTTTTCCGATCTTCAATGTTATGTAAACATCGTATACTTTGTCTTTAGCCAATAATATAGACAGCTACAAAATGGACAGAACAAAAGAATTATTGCGCCTTGCAATTCAAAGTGCTGAACTTGCGAAAAATACAGAAAAAAGTGTTTTCGAGTCTTGTAATGGCAGAACCGTTACAGATTTGAAATGCACAGTATTATCGAAAAATCTCTGAAAGTGATCAGGGCATTTTTATCGGCTTTTTTATCGATTATTATATTCTGGAATAAAATTTTTACTATATAAAGTACAAAAAAATTGTAATCTCTCCATTATTGGGCTTGATACGCATTTTCAAATTATTGTACAATTTCTGTAACTTTTATAGATTCGAAGATACATACCCCTTCACTTTTTCCGGTTTAGCTTTTTTTTTTCTTGACAAAACTTGTTCAAATTTTCAGGAGCTCTTGAAGAAGGGTATAGCTAAAGTTCCATAATGAGCCATTTTAGATATCTTTCCTTAAACATACGTTGTAAGGTAAAATGCCAAAAAAAAAAAAAAAAAAAAAAAAAAATTATTTATTTATTTTTTTTGTCAAAATTCAAAACATCATAATTTTTTTTTCAGGAATAGATATCAAAAATATGGAAAAATCAAACTTTAGTTATATTCTTTCCCTACATTTTCTGAAAATTTGATCAACTTCGGTCAAGAAACAAAAAGTTATAAAAAAAAAAGTGAAGGTGAAAATTGATCTAAAAAGTATACTAATTTTTTATAATTTTTTTTGTCTCTTGACCTAAGTTGATCAAATTTTCAGAAAATGTAGAGAAAGAATATAACTAAAATTTGACTGTCCATATCTTTGATATCTATTCCTGAAAAATTTTTATAATGTTTTGAATTAAGACAAAAAAAAAAATTCAAAATTTAAATTTTTTTTATTTTTTTTATTTTTTTTTTTTTAAATTTTACTTCACAACATGTGTTTAGGGAAAATGTCTCATTATACTAAATCTAAAATGTCTCATTATACCCTTCTTCTAGAGTTCCTGAAAATTTGAACAAGTTCGGTCAAGAAAAAAAGTAAAACCGAAAAAAGTGAAGTGGGACGTATCTTCGAATCTATAAAAATTACTGAAATTTGACAAGAATTCGGAAATGCGTATCTCGCCCAATAATGGAGAGAAACAATTTTTTTTACTTTATGGAGTAAAAATTTCATTCCAGAATATAATAATTGAAACAAAGAAAAAAAACAAAAATATCTTAACCTCCTGAAGAGGGCTAAAAATCAAGAACTATATACGTTCCCGATCAATTGGTGACTATTATTAGGAATTCTAAGAAAACTGGAAATCTTTTGGTTGTAAAACGATTTTATTGACTCAAATTATTTGACCAATGAGATTCGATTTAATAGTCAGAAAAACACACAAGGTGGACAAATTATTTTACCAGATATTAAGATGATAAAATTAGTGAAGGGCAACGAAGTTTACTTTTACAAGAGTAACTACAAACAGATGAACTGGGAAGAAGTTCACAGTAGAACAACTAGAACTAGACGTTATGGAGTGAAAAATTTAGATAGTATTATCACAAAACTCGCATGCAAATCAAAAATCCCTATAGTTGAAAATAAAAAAAAGATTTACAGAGGTTACTGACATCTAACGTTATTCCAAAATACTACGAACCGTTTTTCAAAGACTTGTTTTGATTTTTAGTTTGTAAATATGAATAATAAATATTTTGATTTCATATAATTCCTTAAATTTATTTTCCCAGAAATTTTAATTAATGCCATTCGTGAATATGAATGCCAAAAAATGCAAGAAATTTGGCATTTTCTAGCAGAATAATGACACAATTAGAAGATTCTTAATTTTTATGGGCAGTAGAATTTGAGTTTTTTCTTAGAAACAAAAACAAATAAACTTATCTAAGTCTAGAATAAATTTGACATATAAAAATGCCCATTCATTAGTTCTAGGCTATTCCTTATTTTCTAAATAACTCCAACCACGAAACTGAAATATTAGATTGAGATTGCTGAAGAACTGTGTAATCTTCACTTGTGTCAATGTTCTTCCGGAGAAGCAATATTACAAGAACCTGGAATTTTAGACCAGTACACATAGCTATAAACATCAGGTAATAAGTAAAATTAATTATGTTTTTAGCAGTTTAAGATGTTACATTTAATTAAGTTTGAAATAATAAACATAAGGTAATAAGTAAAATTAATTATGTTTTTAGCAGTTTAAGATGTTACATTTCGTTAAATTTGAAATAATAAACATAAGGTAATAAGTAAAATTAATTATGTTTTTAGCAGTTTTAAGATGTTACATTTCGCTAAGTTTGAAATAATATATTAGTAGTAATGTAAGGAAAATCTCTGAAGTGAGACTTCGTATGTGGTTTTAACAATGAAACTTTAGTAGCATTCCTCTTCATAAAATAAGGAAAAAATACACCTTTCATTTTTATATTTTAGGTAACTTCGAAGTTAAAAATTTAAGTACATGGTCCATTATGAAAGTAATGCTCATTTGCTAGGAATAATATATTTCTTGATCCTACCAGTACAAAAACCTAAAATTCTTCGAAATACTCTCCCCCAGCATCAATACACTTGAGGAGACGTGTCTGCCATTCCTGGAAGGCATCCTGAAACTCCTCGATGGAATGCCTCTTAGGAACGTTGCAACATTGCAACATGCTTTTGGATGTTTTCCAAGAACTCCCAATGCTTTGCTTTCAGCTCTCTCTTCAGTCGAGGAAACAAAAAATAATCTCACGGAGCCAAGTCAGGACTGTAAGGGGGCTGGGTGATCACTGGGGTGTTGCTCCGGGCCAGGAAATTGGTAACAATGAATGCCGTGTGGCTGGGGGAATTGTCATGGTGGAGCTTGACCGTGTCTTTCATGTCAGCTCTCACGCGCGTGACCCGGCGTTTCAATCTCTTGAGCACCTGCAGGTAAAAGGCTGAGTTGACAGTTTGTCCCTGCGGTACAAACTAAAAATGGACGTTTCCTCGGATGTCAAAAAAGACAATGAGCATCGTTTTGATGCGAGACTTGCTCATTCGCGCTTTCTTGGGGCTGGGGGATGATTTTGTGTGCCACTCGCTGCTCTGCCTTTTCGATTCTGGGTCGTACTCGAACATCCAGGATTCGTCTCCGGTTACGACAGAGTTAAGAAAGTCCGGCTCATTTTGAATCAAATCCAACAATTCTTGACAGCACGAAACTCGAAGTTCTTTCTGCTCTTCCCTCAACACTTTCGGCACAGGCTTCGCGCAGACCTTGCTCATTTGCAGATCCTCGGTCACTATCCCATGTACCGCAAATGTGGACATGTTTTTAGGGTGTCAGCGATATGCTGGATTTTCAATCGACGGTCAGAACGCAAAACTTCGCGCACACGATTCACGTTTTTATCGGTTCTGGCCGTTGTTAAGGTTTCACAACGAAGTTCGTCGGTGATCTCCTCCCAGCCCTCCTTGAACGCCTTGTGTCATCTACCGGACTGTGACCTTGACATGCAGTCGTTCTTGAAGGCCTCTTGAAAAATCTGGAATGTTTCGGTTGCATTCTTTAATAGCCGCACACAAAACTTGCTTGCGTATCGCTTTTCAAGCGAACGCTCCACCGCGACGTGTTACAAAGTCGAAAAATACACCCCGCGGAGCCACGTCATTCCACTCAAACTGCTCGGAACAAACTGACGACCGGCTGCATTGGAAGGGCAAACCCCTCATCATATTTCCTGACTCATTTTACCCCGCTGAGATGGATAGTCGCGTCACAATAAAAACATGCGCATTCCTTTCATAATGGACCTTGTAAATGTCAATCTTTAGTTGCGTATGAATGATAAATGATCTTTTTGGCCTAGTAACTCCCCTTCCCATTCTAAAAATAAAACAGCTGATTTAAGATTTAAACAATAAATACAATTCGGATGATCACCTGGATCTTCTTTTCAAGAAAGCAGTTGTCAATATATATATATCTATATATATATATATATATATATATATATATATATATATATATATATATATATATATATATATATATATATATATATATATATATATATATATATATATATATATATTATATAATATATATATATATATATATATATATATATATATATATATATATATATATATATATATATACAATATATATATATTATATATATATATATATATATATATAATATATATATATATATATATATATATATATATATATATATATATATATATATATATATATATATATATATATATATATATATATATATATATATATATATATATATATATATATATATATATATATATATAATATATATATATATATATATATATATATATATATATATATATATATATATATATATATATATATATATATATATATATATATATATATATATATATATATATATATATATATATATATATATATATATATATATATATATATATATATATATATATATATATATATATATATATATATATATATATATATATATATATATATATATATATATATATATATATATATATATATATATATATATATATATATATATATATATATATATATATATATATATATATATATATATATATATATATATATATATATATATATATATATATATATATATATATATATAT